>SKCR01041873.1:0-63704 GCA_019454045.1 Zanthoxylum bungeanum | reverse complement strand
CAACGGTCTAAGACAGAAAAAGGAAAACATTTAAACTTAAAAACTCTCTAATATTCTCATGGTAACTATACCAGGGTATGTCGATCACGGAAGAAACCAGATGATCGAGATCTGCTAGGACTTCGTATTACAAAAGTTCCTGACCCACTTGCAGATGAATCATCCTGGAAACATTGAGCACTTCAAACAAATTTCAAGGATAGGACAGAAATCCAACAGATTATTTATTATCAGAATAATTAACTGAAATATGATAAGACAGCTATAGTTAATTAAGTTTCCATTACTGTATTGAACCAAGTGTACTAAATGATTGGTTTTCTGTCCATTCAGCAGCGTGTAGAAACAAATTAACCGATGGTATTTTTACCCGTAAAAAATTATATCACTTTTTTTTTTGAAGAAACAAAACTATATCATTGATAGTCCAATTAATAGCAGCTTTATTTTACAAAAATTCTGAACCAGTGAGCATATTTGATGCCGTTTTCTGTCCATTCAGCAGCGTGTAGAAACAAATTAACCAATGACATTTATACCCGTCACAAAATTATATCATTGATTGTCCAACTGATAGCAACTATTTTAGAAAAATTCTGAACTAGTGAGCATTTGATGCCAATCATCCTATATTAAAATTTGATCAATAAAATTTACCAAGGGTCAGAAACCAAAGCAAATTTTTGGCATGGTGGAATTTATAGGAGGATACCTTGTATGCTTACCACACATCAGTTTCACATGACAGGTGAAATAACAGACATGTACTCAGTCACTTGGACAGTAACAATGAATCTAGTGCTGACTCATTATCTCAAAGAATTAATTGCTTGACTCGATTTTATAGTCCGAGCATAGTTTGAACACTCCATCTGAGGCGCGCTTTGCGTCGAGGCTGTTGCCTTGGGCCGAGTTTTCAACTGGCCCGCCTCAAAGGCCTGAGGCGTCCCACATCATGAAGCCTCAAGTCGGGGCGGCCTGAGGCAAACGCCTCGACCTGGAAGCTACTATTTTTTAAAAAAATAAAAAATTAAGGGAGCTAAAAGTTCGGACAGAGAGTCCCGACTTGAGTTTCTTTATAGACTAATAAGTTACAAAAAACAAAATTTTCAATTTTGAAATCCTAACCGGTAGTGTTGTTAACCATGTTGATAGGGTAGCTCGACCCCGATACTTTGTCGAAAATGGAAAAATAATTATTATCTTCAAAAACAACCAATATTTACTATTAAATTTATTTATTAGTTATAATTTGTCATCATAAATTTACTTATGATAGGAATTATATATGACGATGACGATGACTCTTTGGAGGATGACAATTCAGACCCACAATTCATGCTATTAGACACAAATGATAACCTATTTAGAGATTAGTAGTCATTTTATTTCATGAACTTATTTTGTTATGTTCATTTTGTTTAGTTTTGATGGATGTTTTTATGTATTAGTTGATATGAATTTGTTATGGATGATTTTTTTTTTATACTTTTAGTTTTTTTCGTGTTCAGATTAAGGCTGTCACCTCGACTGGTTTGAGGCTGCCCATCTCGTCTCACGTAGGGGGTTTTCGAATTTTCAGTCCGATTAACTAATATCCAATATTGACATCAGAAAAACCAATAAACCTAAACTGATAGACTACCCAAATGCTGTTGCAGGTTGCATCACAGAAAGAAACTTACATCTTCATAGTAAATATCCTGACGGTCATCAAGATATGAATCTCTAGCATCTTTTGCATGAGAGTTTTCTTGCGATTCATTATGTGTACTTCCAGAGGCAGAGACACCATGATTACTTCTCTCTGGATTTCTTTTTTGGGTAGCCTGATTATATGAAGACTCTGGTTTCTTTTCTCTGACCTGAGGTGGTTTTACAGCAGTTCTAACAGTTCCTGTACCCTGTGACCCACTAATACTAAAGTCCCATCCAGCATTTCTCACGGTTTGCCGCTGATTACTGCAAATAAAATAAGTCAGTCAACTTAGATGACAATTAACAAAACAGCATTGATCAGTAAGTTCAACTTACCTAACTTGAACAGTTTCTTCACTTCTCTTCTCTCTTGCCACCTTCACAGTGCCAGATGCCTCTCCTACAGCTCTGACACCATTTATAGGGGTATCTGGTTCTTCCTGTATTGGGTACTTCGGACGCTCTCTATCAAGACAACATAAGACATACATCAACTCTATGCCCATTGCTCAACAATGCAACATAAAAGATCGGATCCTAATTCAGCATTTTCCTTGACATGAAAAGATTCTGTATCAGCATTTACATTGTACCAAGGTAATAATCTTATATCAATATATCACACCTTATTCTTTCCAGAAGCCTTGGACTCTTCCTAGCATTCCTAATAAAACGGTGCCTGAGAAGCTCCTTAGCACTTGGCCTCTGAAGTTAAAGCATAGAAAAGTTAAAAGAAAAGGAAAATAACGAAGTAAAGAATCCAAAAATAATTAAAGCATGGAAAGGACAATAATATCACTACTACATCCAATAGACATCAACATGATTCAGAAAAGCATCATCTAAATTTGTGATGAAAATACGGAACTTCCGACTTCAAGATTAGAGGTAAAAATATCAAAATATAGATAACAAATAAGATAAAATTCATTCCATATCTCTAATTTGAAGAAGAAATAAGAAAATATAAAAACATAGAAAAGTAGAGAAATACATTATAAATGAAGTTTCCATTTACATCAATACATTACAAGAATTAGGCTTAACCAGTGGCATGATAACATGCATGTGGATTCCATAAACGTTCCTATTCATTTTGAATGACTACTGGCGAGGAAAGATTTATGGCAGAATTATTTAATCTGAAACAGAAAAACCAAATACAATTCAAACTGACATATTCCATTCACATAATTTAAAATTTCATCCCAATCAATGACATATCTATCTTCAATCAAGAACATTAACATAAAAAAATATGGATAAAAAACAACAGCAACATATATGAAGGGTGTAACATGCTTGCCTCAGCAGGTACTTTCTTCAAACACAATGAAACAAACTCTTTCAGAAGGCGAGAAAAATGTTCATCCAACTGCACAACAGAAATAAACTGTAAAACAATGATCTTTTACATTTATCCATTTCAGTTAACGATTAACTTATCAAGCATCTAATCCGTGTGATATCAACCTGTGGTGGATTTTCTCGAGGTATGATAAAAATGACTCTCATTGGGTGAAGATCCGCAAGTGGTGGTTCTCCTTTCGCCATCTCAATGACAGTTATTCCCAGAGACCAAATATCTGCCTGCATTCAGCAAGGGATTTAGTGCGGCAATGTTCATCACTTAAAATGCTGAGAGGATGAGAGACTGGTGTGAGAAAGGGGTGCAGAAAGAGGGTGGTAAGAGGTTGTGCCACTGCACCAAGACATCAATAACGGTTTTTAATAATTAAGAAAAAAGGGATCCCGAAAAGTACCTTCTCATTGTACCCTTCCGAATTTTGAATCACCTCTGGTGCCATCCAGAATGGGGTTCCTACAAATGTCTGGTACCATCAAACAAATTAGTCTATTGCTAACAAAATGTCTAATCTACACCATAAGTTGTATTGCTCACACCTCACAATAAAGAAAAATTTAGGACCAGAAAGTGAAAATACAGTAATGCCTAAAGATGTGCAAAACCTCCCTAAGGGCGGTTGGTGCTAAAACTAAAGCAATTTTCTATTTGAAAACAGCTTGCAATGGTTTACATTGATGATTAATCAAGATCACAATGATCTATTTGCTATCAAGACAGATCAAGAGGCAATAATTTATATGTAAACAGCTGTTGTTCTTATAGAAATCCCTTTCAAATTATACATTATCTAGCAACAAAACCGGGCAAAGATGGTAGGTTGATCTACCAGCATAAAGTGAATATTAGGGAGGCAACGGATAAAAAAGAAAGAAATTTGAAAGTCACTCTCCCAGACATTAATACACTCGTACATTAAGTACATATACAGTGGTCCCAGCTTCCAATGATCACCTTTTACCCAGAGAAAGACAGGGGAGGGAAAAAAGGAATGGAGGGAAGGAAAATTATAATCCACTGAGCATATGACTAGATGTAAGATCATAAAATGGGGGCTAAGCTCTGCATTCGTCTCAGAAATAAATAGCAAACAGAAAACCCCCATAGTTACAATAGCTATTAGACAAAAGCAACTTTCATATAACAAAAAAAATACCTTTCTCCTTGATATTGTCCTTGTCAATTGTGCAGAAACACCAAAGTCTGCAACCTGTTACAAGGACAAATGTAACTTTGACAACCAGAAGCAAATGCAAGAAAATCAACCCATATTGTTTGTCCTTCTAGACAGTAAATCCACACAACCAATTCAAGACAATCTGAACCAGTTCAAGAAGAAATTATGTACCTTAACATCACCATTCTCTGTCAATAAAACGTTTGCCGCTGCCAAAACAATATTATAAAGTTATATTGGTCCAAACTAATTAGAATTAAGTGATAATGAAACTAGGTCAACCCATAGGCCATAATTAAAAAATAATAAGAATACGGGCAAACAAGTGAGGCGCAGTATGCCACTCATGCAAGTCTCCTTGTCCACAAAGGGTTAGCCTGGTTGTTTAGATCTCATGCAAATATGCAATGGACTAGGATTAAATAGCACTCTCAATAACTTCAGAGAAGGATTATGTACATGTTGTGCATGGGGAGGGATGGAATGTGTGTGTGTGTGATAAGTTATTAAAAGAAAAAAAAAAGAATTATAAAATTGTCCTTAACAACATTAAGAGATCTCCTACTATCGATGTGATAATGACACTAATTAAACATTAGGATGTGAGAAAAAACCTTTTATATCTCTGTGAATTTTTCCTTCATTATGAAGATACTCTATTGCATGCAGCAAATCACGTAAAATGCAAGCAATGGACGCTTCATCCAGTGGATGACCTGATTGGATCTGCAAAAGTAAAATCAACATTAGCCAACCACAAGAGAAACTGTTTTCACAAAACATTATATCATGTCCCAAAATAAACTTATGATGAACATACATAAATCAACAGCCCATTTAAATAAACTACATGATCATGTCAGGACGAACAAATACATATCATAAAACAAAAATAAGAAGAAAAAAGAAAATGTAACTAAAACTTTCAAGTTCTACCAGATAACAGCCTTGTAGTTGGCACTGAAAAAATGTGTCAAGGAAAATTCGTCATGCTACTAATAACATGATGAGGTATATCTTAAACAGCAGTAAATAATTATTCACTCTACTCAACAAGAAATTTTGGTACTTCCATTTAATCTTACATTACTTGTTTGATATGCTAAAAATGGATGAAGAAATGTCATTGTAAGAAAGATAAGTCCAGGCTTAATACACTCAATGTCAAATAAAAAAGCAAAAGAAAATCAGGAAAGAAATGGTGGGCGGGGTGGGGGGAGGACAACTGAAGAGGAACCCAAGCCTTACAAAAAGCAGTAGACAGTTAGGCACTAACGCCAGAACCCATACATATAACCTCCACAAAATCCAGGGAGGATAACAAATGAAAGGGCATAATGGGAATGGAAATCCTAATAATTTATAAAACAAAATACTAACCAGATGCATCCAAACTGACACCCATGCATTCATGCAAGAACAACTTGACATACACATCAATTACATAAACCTTACCTTCATGCTAGTGGGTAGAAAAAGAAATTAAAAAACCACATCTACCCTCTCCTTGATTGTCTTTTCCTTTGTCAATAATTAATACATTTTAGGGTGAAAGTGAACAGCAATTTAGTTGTTATGGGGAGAATGGATACAACAAAATAAACGGCTGAAAGAAATGGCAGAAAAAACTGCAACTCTTAAAACATCAAATAGAAAAGCCCCAAGTCATTTTACTCTTAATGATCTCAAAACTATTATACAGTTCAGACTATATGGAAAAACTCACTGGAATATTCTTTTATGTCTTCCAAGTTCCAAGAAATTTTTTTGTAAGTGCCACTATAAGATACCCATAAAGCTCCTAATAGCAAATTCAAGCTCACAACAAACAACGAAACGGCCAAAGGTAACTATATTTTATTTCACAAAAAAAAAAAAGCAAAAGTATTTTTTCACTTGGAGATAAATAAGCAAAAACCTTCAATTATCTTTCACTAAACAAGCAAATGCAAGTCAACGAGAAAAGTAACCTACGAGGTCAGCAACAGAGCCCCCAGCCATATATTCCATTATTATCCATAGTTTAGTCTGGTGGAGATAAGAGCCATAGTACTCGGTGATATATGGAGATCGGCATTGTGACAAAACAGAAATTTCCTGCCACAACAACGGGATAGGTTAGCAACCAAATTATTCGGACACAGCATGGTCAGTATACAAAAGTTAATACCTTCTGGATGTCCTCAATTTCATCTTCTCTGCAGAAGAAAAAATAAGAACAAGGTTTAGAGCATTAATTACATAAGAAAAGAAAACTGATTTCGCACTGTCCTTCAGTTAAGAATGGTCGCCTATTAGATCCACATTAAACTGGTATAAAAATATCAGTAATGCAAAGCTTTTAATCGTCATCTCAAATACTCTTTGAGAATTTTTCTCTTTTTCTTTTTCTATATATAATGAAATTCAGACCATGAAGGAGTATTCCTCACCAACAGAAAGCAACGACTTCCTCAAGTCCAAATACAGACAAAGAGCAATATTAACAACAACAAATACTTACGATTCTTCCAAATCAATAACTTTAATAGCAACATCTTTGTTAAGCTCCTTATCAAACCTGAAAATTGGGAAGGCATCAGGGACTAATCCACTAGCTCCATGCAGAAATGTACTCAAGTTATAATGATAAACTCCGTTAAATTGGGAAAAAAAAAGATTTAAGTTCACATGCCATACATCCCGATGAAAATAAGGATGGCCCACGACTAAGCACTTGTAAATTCTAATTTAAATGATAAACAAAAACTGCAAGCATCTTAAACACAATCATTCCAGTATCCAACAGCGAAGAAGAAGTAATACAGGTGCACACACCAATAATAAAAATAAACATCCATGGTTTAGAGAAACATAACACTCTCTCCCTCAGTCATAAAAACAGCATAATTTACATGCTGTGTGTCTGCACACAGTTTAATTACTGAAATGGTGTGTGTATCTAAGATACTACTAATCAAACTTCAGAAATGTCTCTAACAATCAAGTCCTCATTTTCAAAACCATCATGGGCTCCAACTAAAAAGGTTAATCTCGCATCAGTCATCTACGAATACAAAACAAGCGACTTCATAATATATTTCTCAAAACCAATTGTACAATCAACTAAAGTACTAAAATGTCATTATCTCAAATGCAGTCATCTAATAACTAAGGGAATCTCCAACCCAAAAACCTAATTCGGCGTAACTTTCCCACCATTTATTTTTTCCAACTCCAACCCATTTCACCAAATATTACACTAAAAAGATTGGTCCCAAAATATTCTTGTTCTTTTCCTTTATTTATTATTCTCAACAATTCACATTTCACTCCTTAATTAATATAATACTACAATAATATATTTTACTACTTAACTAAAATAGTTCTTAAAATTAATTGAAAATAATAAATTAACAAATTTAATTTGATTAACTAAAATATTGAATTTTATTTGAGTGTTTACAAATTAGTGAATTTCATTTAAAAATTAGTATAATTTTTGTTTTATTTAAATTAAAACCCATATAAATTAAAAAAAAAATCATTAAATAATAGATGGGATATAATTGGAATAAATTTGATTGAATATGGATATAATTGTGATTAAACAAAACCTTTGAATAATAAAAAAGACGTAATTGGAACACAATATTTGCAGCGCTATTGCTAGTTTGCTACAATGTTAGGAAAAATTTGGTGCAACACTAGCAATGGCGCTTGCCAATAGTGCACGGTTAGAGAAGCTCTAAAATACAGTGGCCAACCCTATATTCCAAGACATCAAATGCCACATAATTTAAAGTCATTTTCATGTATTGAAGTTCAATAATTCTGTCAGCAAAAAGGGTACATTTGTGCAAAAAAGCTTATAAAATATGGAATACCATACAATATTTTCAAAATCTACAACACTTGATACAAAAGATGTTTCATAATTCATTAATGTCTTTCATAAAACTATAACATAAACCAAAAGCACCAACATTGCAATGAATCAAAATGCATTAAACCAGTCAAAGTACACACACTTACGCTTTATAGACATCTCCAAAAGAACCTCTTCCAATCAACTCGAACGAACTAAATCTAGACCCGGCAGCCTCTTGTAAACCAGCCAAATCAGCCATTAGCACAAACACTTGATAGACAGATCAAACCTAACAGAACCAATCACAATCTCAATCCAAATTTCTCCACATTCTTCAATACCCACTTCAAATCTCCCAAATGTGTACTATAAATCCCTATATCAGCCTCAAAAACCCATCCTGTTCAAAAACCATAAACACATTTCAACAAAATAAACAAAACCCAAATCAGAAACAATCCAAAGGATCTAAATAGAGTTGCAGAAACCTAAAATAAATCTCACATTGCCGCATATAAATTTTACCCTCAAAGCAAAAGCGCATATTGTATAAAAATTGAACTTTTCATAAATATTTTGGTTAGTTGAAGAGTTGGGATTTGCTTAAGTGACAACTCAACAGAATTGCAATTCAAACAAGACAGTAATGATAGTGAAACGGTAACTCACACGTGGCATAAAACATGAAATGAACGTTTCGTGAAAGAGATTTGAAAAACATGTGTCTGTGGAATGTTTTAATTTACCTGATTGTTTGTTAGTTCGATGATGAAGATGACGATGTGGATTCGAACTTTTTGTTTTTAAAGTCTGTAAGATCGCAGCGACGCTTTGATAGCTACAACGGATCGATTGAGATAAATTCTTAGTTTTGTTGGATTTTTTTTCTAAAAAAAAATAAATAAATCTTCCCTGGAATAATTGTTTATTAGGAAAAAAAAATTTGGTTTCTGGTTCAATCCGCACCGTTTTGTAAAGTTGTGACCGCAATGGGAACGGATTTGGTGAGGGTTTGCCATTACCAAATCTGCACCCGCATATATAAATAAATTACCAAACTCGCATCATATCCATTGTGGGTTTTAATTTTCATTACCAAACTGCACCCGCATACCCAACGGATTTTTTACGGGTTTTTTAAAATATCATATAAAAATAAATTTTCATGTGATAAAATTTTCTCCATCAATAATATGAAAATCAAATTAAACAGAATATTAAAACATGTATAATATTTTCATATGTCAGTGGAGTTTGGTTTGAAGTCAATATGAAGTCGCATATATTTTAATAGTAGACCAAAAGCAATTCAAAAAAGGATAAAGTTGACCAAAAATATTAACTACATATTAAACCAAATAGGTTCATAAACAATTCAAAAAAATGATATAATTAACTACATAATGTGAGTCATTTTATATGAGTGAATTTTATTTATCCTAAAAAATATTAAAAAATTTAAGTTTATGGGTAGCGGATACCCGCTGCGGGTATCCGCGAGTTTTGCTTAATTACCTAACCCGTAGCGAGTTTTGTTTTAATTTATCAAATCCTACTCATTGCGAGCGAATTTTTATTGATTTGTGGATTTATGGACGAAATTGCCATCTCTAATTGTGACACATTCTTTTTTTTTTTTTTTTTGCTTTATTTATTTATTTGTGAAAATTCTTCATCAGTTTTGGTAAATTATTAAATCCATAGTTTTGTCAATTTATAGATTTTGTTATCACTTTAATAGACATGGCATAAATCCCAAGGGACATGGCTCTCGGGGACCTCCTTAATTGGGGAGAAAATCATTGATGGAAAATTGAAAAAATTAACGTCGGGTAAGAGAAAAAGAAAATTTAATACTCATTTCTTTTTCAGGAAAATAACATGAATTAGATAAAATCTTCATCCCCTTTCTCATTATACATGGCAAAAAGCTCGGGCCGGGCTCCACCAAAAAAGTCCGGGCCCGGCCCGGCCTGCCTGATTTTAAAATAAATAAATAAATATTTTAATTATAATATATATATATAATATATATATATATATTAAAATAAATTTTTGGCAAAAATGCAAAAGTGACCCTCTAACTTTCATGTTTTTTCATTTAAGTCTGTTAACTTTCAGTTTTGTCAATTCAGTCATCTAACTTTCAATTTTTGTCAATTCAATGCTCCGTTTAAAATCATCACTGTTGCCGTTACAAAAATTAACTCGTTTCGAATTAGGTTTGAGATACGTCTCAGGAGTGGAAACTCATTACTCAGTTATCTCTTACCAATTTCACATTTTTAGTCAAAACAAAAACGCAAAATATTTTTGTAATTTTTGAAAAATTTTCAATTTTTTTGTAATTTTCGAAAAAATTTGGACTAAAAATAAAAACAACACACAACTAAAAACAAGATACTAATCAACTAATTCCCTCCCCCAAACCTAAATGAGACATTGTCCCCAATGTCTTAAATAGTAGAAGAAGAGTTTAGAAGATAATATCTGGTTAGCTGAAATTCTACAGGAAATTAAAGGTTAAGATCCAGATTAATCCTACGCCTCTTACCACGATCGTCCTCGGACCAATTTATCTTTGAAAGGATATGGTCAATTTGTGGTTCATATGCTAAGATTTGGTCAAATAGATCTGGCAGTGAAGATGAGTTCTTTTAAAGGTTTTGACACGAACCCATTTTCTCCGGGCATCATCAAGAAACACACAAAGAAAATCATAAAATCCATCAAAATTAAACAGCCCAATTGGTTTCTGGTGTATGTTCAAGTTCGCCCAAGATAACACTATAAAAATTTCCTCCAATGTACCCAAGCCACCTGGCAAAGCAATAAAAGCATCAAAACAATTAATCATTTCTACCAGTCGTTCAGACATACCTGGCACGATCAGTTCCTCTCCGTTTGATGGTTCAATAAGATTTGCCTCCGCCAAGGGTTTTGGAATGATTCCCAAAATGTGACTGCCTTCTTCTTGTACGGCTTTTGAAACGATCTCCATTAGTCCAAGATTGCCTCCACCATATACTAAGTGCATATTCCTTGCAGCTAAGACTCGACCCAATTCATGTGCTGCTTCGCTATGGCCATTCTTCTTAAGTTTAGAAATTTCTTAAACTTCTTTGTAAACAAGGCCAAATCACGATCCATAAAGGTATCATTATCGCTAGACGAATCATGCACAGCTTCCTTAGCGATTTTCATCGCAAAGGTTTTTTGCTCTCTATAACCAGGAAGCTTTCTCTCATAAACTTGCAGTTTTCCCACGAGCTCTTCCAAATCAAGCTTATCGAGGTCATTACTTTCCTCGATGGCGGTAATCTTGGGTAGGAATTTATCAGGAAGGGATCTAAGGATTTTCCTAACTATCTCATTGGTAGGAATAGTCTCACCTATGTTAAAGCTTGAGTTAACGATATCGTTAATCTCAGCATAAAAGTGATCAAAGGTCTCATCATCCTTCATTCTAGCGACCTCAAACCTAGTAGCAAGATCCTGAAGTCTACTATTTTTAACAGACAATGTGCCCTCATGCACAGTCTGCAGGATGTCCCAAGCATCCTTGGCTATCTCACACATAGAGATTCTCCTAAATTCAGCAGAACAAACAGCACCATGTATGGCATTAACAGCCTTGCTGTTCCTATTGCTAGCATCAAATTCGTCTTGGTCCATGTCAATTTATCTTTAGGGGAAAATACCCCATCAACAACAACGATGAGAGGTTTCCACCCGTGTTCAACAGTCATCCAGACTCTCTCATCTAAGGACTTAAGGAACGCCTTCATGCGAACCTTCCAATGTAAATATTCTGTCCCATAAAAAAATGGCGGACAATTCAAGGGTTGACTACGCTCCATAGCTAAAGGGTCAAGGATCGAGTTCAGACTCTGATACCAATTGAAAATTCGGGGTTATCCAAAGTTCTGACCCTATGCGGAAATAATCACAATTAATTAAGACAAATCATAATTAATGTGTCTATGGGAAATCAACAACCAACCACAATACCCAACAACAATAAATTCCACAATATTAATTTAATACGAAATGTAAATTGCGGAAAGGTAAATCAATCACACAAAACAACAATAATTTTGGTGACGAAGTGGAAAACTCTTCCGAGTAAAAAACCACTCCGGGTATATCGGCTACCAGCCCAATCCACTATATAGAGATAAACTTACAGCGATGGTCAAGACCTATGGTGACAACTTCACCGACTCAAGTACCTCAATACTGTAAGAACTCAAGGCAACTCCTTAAGTCCGCGACCTACGGTTTTCTTCAGAACCTCTGAAGTCTCTGAGTAGATTGTATCACTTCGAACGCCGGAACTCCGACTACCAAACTTCCTCCTAAAGAACTCTTAAGGATTAGGGAATTTGGGTTATGTTGTGTTTTGAAGGTTTATCAAAGAATGGATTCACCATGAACAAAGAAGACATGAGATTCAAAGAGTCTTCAAGGTGAAATCAAGAGAGTTGAAACTTTGAGAGATTTGGCTCAAGGGAAAAGTGTTTCAGCTCTTTCAACTAATGGGGAATGGCGGCTAAGTGTTATATTTATAGGTAAGGTGAAAAACTAGGGTTTTGCAGGCCAAAAACGCGTTCAGATCGCAGTCGCGTTCGAACGCTTACTAGAATGCTACACGAACGCGCCATTTCTGTGAAGACTCGTTCGAACGCCAATCGAACGCACAACGAACGTGAGCTCTCTGGAATGCTCCCGTTCGAACCTCACAAGAACGTGCCTCGAACGATTGCTCTCTGGAATGCTCCCGTTCGAACCCAATAGAGAACGTGACACTAACGCTAACCGTTCAAACACTGCAACGAACGCACCACGAACGTATGTCTGATGCACAGCAGCCAGAAACCAGTCCAATTGCACACCAATCTTCACGACAGATTACAACTTAACTGAACTTGTTTTGTCACGTATATAAGCCAATAAATCTGGAACTAACAAAAAGTATTTAGGTGTTTGGTTGTAAGCGATAACTTTTATTAAAAATTACAAAATTACTTCATTGAATAAGTTTTTTAAAGTCGTGTATCATATAAA
The DNA here is from genome assembly GCA_019454045.1 of Zanthoxylum bungeanum. NCBI lineage: Eukaryota > Viridiplantae > Streptophyta > Magnoliopsida > Sapindales > Rutaceae > Zanthoxylum > Zanthoxylum bungeanum. Next base: position 50,546 of record SKCR01041873.1, on the reverse strand, counting down.
TGAAATAATATTTGTTAATTAAGAAGGTGTTTTTACAATTTAATTTTTTTTAAAAAAACTTTATAACCTCTACTTCTAAAAGCTCAAATTTCGAGCTTTGACTAGTAGAGGTAAAATAGTTTTTTTTTTTTTTTTTTTTTTTTTTTTTTTTTATTTTTTTAAAAAAACTCTACTAAAAATGCAACCAAATACCACCAAATATTTTGAAAATAGCTTTTGGCATTAAATATTTGAACTTTGTGGCAAAGAGCTTATGATTTGATTGTCAGGTAATGAGTTCGAGTTCAGGGAGTGTATTTCTTGTAAGATTCTGAGACAGTCAGAGATTTTACCTACTATGCTTAAGTTCGGATCGAGGTGATTTGGTGGCAGATTTCCAACGTTTCTAAAAAAACTTGGGGCCCAAACTTCCAATGGCTTAAGAACTTGGGGGGTTTGTAAGCCTCTCCTTATTGTCAGTGTGAGTTCTTGCACAAGTAATCTTGAATTCAAAACAAGAAATTAATGTATTTATAATTATAATTAACTGATCTGCCTATTGTATATGCTTCTTTAGGAGAAAGAAGGAATCATCTTAATCTTTTTGCAGCAAGTAACAGCTGCCACTAAACAAAAATTACACATTTATCAGGCTATATAATTAAGGTCACACAGCCTTTTACAAATACTCATAATTCTGGCAATGATTTTTCTCAAAACAAATCATCACAAAATCATTCACAAACTCAATTTACTTTAGAAGAAAAGTTCCTCAAGTAATTTATATATATCTATACTCAAAATGCAGCAAAATGATGTTCAAAATCCGTGCAAAAGCGCAAAAAGGATAGCCTAACGCACGAGTCTTCTCACATTGTGGGTTCTGAGAATGATTCAATGTACGCAGCCTTATTGGAGAAAAATTAAAAAACATCATCTTTGGTAGATGGTTCCATGGCATGGCACTCTCTGCATGCGAACAGAAGTGACATGAAAAATCTTTTGCAAATTCCTGATGCCCTCTCACTATTCTTGTTCTTTGATCTCTGATCATTTTCTTTGACCAAACCCCCACCATTTTTCCTCTGTGAAACGTCGCGTTTCAATGATGGAATTGGTGTAAGATACTGCCACCTTTGAGATGATCTATAAAGTTGTGCAGTGACAATTTTACTTGCTGTTGTTGGTGTTGCTTTGTGTGAAAGTATGTTGTAATACAACAATTTCCTCTCTGAAATGTCACTTGAGCTTGTTCTTGCACTGCTGCAACTACTGCTTCTGCTGTTAGCACTGTTACTTCTTGATGACATTAGTGAATCCTTGCTGCTAACACTGCTTGTTCGACTCGCGGCACGAGATATACTAACAGTTGGTTGTTGTGGACATGGGAAAGAATGAGGCAAGAGCCTTCCATTGAAGAAAAGATGATCAGCAGGTGAGTTTCTTGATGGATCCTGAGAGGGAGAATCTGGCGTCAAGCAACCGAATTCAAAGTCAGAATCTTGTTCTTGATTTGGGGTGCTAGGAAAGAAGAATATCTCGCCGGAGCTAGACTTTTTCCGGCGGTTCTCCATGGTGGTTTCTGTGAGGGAGCTAGTTAGTTGAGGAGGAGGAGTGAGGTTGCATACTTACAATTGTGTATATATATATATATATGTGTGTTGTGTGTATATGCAATGCTTAAAAATTTGGGGCCCTTGTGTTGGGGATTTTGATAAGCTTGGTGGTCTAAATAATGTAGTCATATACTTGCCAACTCACCCTCAAAATAGCACATGGTATTGTAATTATATTGTTAAGTGTTCCTGAATGATGTAGCATAGTGTGGAATTAGCATCCTAATGAAGATGCCATGTCAGCCAAAATTCTTAAATGGTGTATAAAAATGCAACGAAATTATCAATTAATCTTATCATATGGTATTTGCTTATTCTATCCTTTTGTTGTAAGAAAAGAAACTTCAAGAAAATGCTATCTCTATACTTTTGTTTTGTTCTTAATTTAATAGATGAGCCGTTAATCTTTTGTGTAACGATAAAGTTATTTAATTGTAATTATGGGCGAAGTTAGGAGGTTATTTAAGGGGAGGAGAGCAAGGATGATAACTTTTTCATCAAAAAAAATTTAAGGTGATATCTCTAATATTTACTTAATAAGAATTGTTGGAAATTTTTTTTGAAGGGGGTCGGCTGACTTTCAGAGTAATATCTTTATTATTTATTTAGTAATAACAATTGGAAAAAATTGAGAGGATCTGAAGTTTGTGAGATTTCGCCTCTGATTATAATTAGAAAGTCACAAGTTAAATCGTGGAAACAATATTTTTGTAAAAAAAAAAAGAGTAAAACTATATATACATTAAAGCTTCTCAGAACATACTGTGTAGGAAATCTAGTGTACTGTACTATTTTTTTTATTTTAGAATATAATCTTTTATCCATTTGCTTTTGTTTCTTTGAAGGACACATCCTCCCAAATATACTCTTTGATATGTAAAGCAAAAGATACCTTTAAATCTATCAACAGAATCAATAAGGTATTAATGGGTTGTATTTGTTTATATGCTTTCACAAGAACAAATGCAATGATATGATGGGATCAACAAAGACTGATAGAGCTTTTTCTTCTTCTTCTTCTTTGTGTTGTGGGAAGCAAAGCAAAGGCTCTGTAGGGACAGTTAAGTGATTATCAGCAAAGAAGAATCAAAACTATCAATTATCAAAAAATAATTAATTTCATCAAATACTATGATAGCTCCTATAAATAGAGGTGGTCACGATTCCGATTCTGGAACCGGAATCGAAATTTTTTAGAACCAGATGGTTCTAGCGGTTCGAACCGGTATCGTTGGAACCGTTTTAATTTTTTTAAATCATTATTAAAAGTAAAAAAAAAAAAAAAACTAGAATGATACTGGAACCGTTCGGTTCGATTTCAATTTCAATTCTGGTTCCGATTCCACGTAAATGTGTAACCGAAATTGAACCGTACCGGTGGCCACCACGGGCTATAAAATGATGACAAAGCAGATTTTAGAATAATCCTTTTGTCTCCCATTTGGGCCCATTTCAGCATTTCATGTTCTAAGGATCACCAGTCAGCCAATGTAAGGCCCAACATTTTGTCCCCACAAGCAAAGAAAGTCATTTTGGTAGTAGTGATGATAATGCTCTTCCATTGTTGATACTATAATTCTTTGATGTGGCAGTCAATCTGATTCACCTTTTTTTTCCAAAGTAGAATTTGCTTGACTATTAGCCAACTTTTGACCAAGAATTGTCTTATGATTTTTTTTTGTCTGGGCCTTTTTTGGGCCAATTTAGAAGTCAAACCCATAACTTTAGCCCAACATTAGGAAACAAATACAAATTGCTAGTAACCTTAATGGGGCTTATGAAAGAATAGGCTACTACGGTGGCAAAACGAATCAACGAATTAAATTTGTATCGAATCCTAAAATATCAAATCAAAATGTGATGGATTCGTATTTGATTCGTTTATTAAACGAATCGTAATATCATGATTCGTATTCGATTCGTTTATTAGTCATTATATTATTCAATAATATAATTTACCATAATTTTTCATAAATATATACATATGAAATATGTAATTAATATATTTACTAAAAATATTTCACCAAATATCGACAATATTATTTTTTATATGGTAATTAGCCATAATTTCTAGAATCTTAATTGAAAAATAACAATAACTAGTAAAATAAAATAATAAAACGAATCCTAAACGAATAAACGAATCGAATCGGCTACTGCAATTACTTCCTCATTGCTCCATGCCTGCAATATAAGTGAACCTTTACAAGAGTAATACTCTGCCCTACTAATTTGATACATGTAAAAAAAAAATGGTAATTTGATAATAAAGAATGAATATAAAACAAATTTTAATTCACCAATGAGTTGAATCTAATTCTAAAAATGGAATCAACTTAATAGTGGACTATTAAATCATCTTCCTTCTAGACCCGGCCAAGGTTCCGGTTCGGAACCGGAACCGAACCGGAACCGAACCGGAACCAAACCGGTTCGGTTAGGGTTCCTCCCCTAGCCGAACCGGTAGGAACCGTTGGAACCGTTCCAACCGGAACCGTAAGGTTCCGGTTGGAACCGGTTTGAATTTTGCAATAATATGGTTTTTTTATAATTTTTTAGATAAGAATTTTATTTGTAATTTAATGTAATTATGTAATGTAAGTGTGTTATATAAATTCAAATTCATAATTTAAATTATATTGATTTATCAATCTCAATTTTTTATTTTCAAAAAAGTAAAAAAAAAAAAAAAACCGAATGGAACCGGAACCGACCGGTTCCGATTCCACTATAGTGTGGAACCGGAACCGGACGGTTCGGTTCCGGTTCGGAACCGAACCGAACCGCCGGCCCGTTCTACTTCCTTCTCACATATATAATGACTAGGGATTCATGTCTCCACTCTCTACATGTTAAGTTAGTTTTCTTTCAATTATTTAGATTTTGACATGTTCAAGTGCAATACTAAAAAAAAAAAAAATCATTTGTAAAAGTAAACAAATCATAAATTTAAAAAGGGTTGTTTGGTTTGATTTTTTAACTTTTAATATTTTGAGAGAGATGGAAGATAGTGGAAAATATGTTTGGATTAAGGGAAATTAATAATATTGGGCATTTCAAATTTTTTTTTTCAATCAAATTTGGCCATTGAATTTTTTCTTTATAAAATAAGTAAATACATCTTGGACAAAAATACCCTTATCATCCTTTTAACATATTTTCCCCCTCTCTTATAAAATGCCAGAATGCTGCCATGAAAACGACAGCAATTTCTGCCCAATTTATTTATTTATTTTTTCCAAATTGTATTTGCAATACTAATCGCGATTTTATAAATTTAGCACGTAAGCGTACGTATCGCTCAAGTAATACAATGACAAAAATCGGATATCTTGCCCACAGAAACTTAATATTTATCTTATTAATACAAAAACTAACATATTTAACTTAAACTAAACTATTAAAAAGAGAATTTGATTAAATGATCAGATTGGAGTAAATAAAAAGCAAATAACACACATTGGGGAAACTTTATAGATAGAATTATCTATGGTTGCAACTTCACTTAAGCACGCACACAGTAAGTTCATACATTTTTTATTCAGTTGGGTTGTTGTTACTAATTATTAACCTAGAACATTAAAGTATTCACAAGCCTTTTTCGATGATCAGTTGAATATATCTAGAATAAATCAATTAATTATATGTATATGTTAATTAAATTAAACCGAATTAATTAAGGTCAGGTGTTAATAATAGCTACGCATGGCCTGCAGGTATATGTCTATCCTTAAGAGAAATTTATTCAACGAATAAATCACAAACTATTATTCCAACGGCTAATCCAAATTCTATGGATTTACCAAAACTATTATATTGTTGGCTAAACAAATAAAATAAGCATCAAAGCACATAAAATATTAAATAATCAATAATAAACCCAAAAGAATAAAATATGTCATTAAATTAATTAAACATGCTCAAGATCCATTACAACCATAGATTTAATGAATTAGCTACTCATAATATTCAATAAAAATAAGCTAATCATTATAACAAGCCAAAAACTCATAAAAGATAATGTTAGAGAGAAAATGGAAGAAAGTCTCGTTTGTAGCATTGGGCTTTAAACTCAAACTCAAACTCCCGTTGATGCACTCGTTCTTGCATTGTTCTAGACGTTTTTCTATGCTAGGGAAGCTCCAAAATATATTATGAGGCTTTTTAATAGGTTTTGAGATGAACTTTTACTTATATATGAGGTTATGAGAGTCTTTACTAGTTTAAAATCGGATACAAGGCAAAACTAGGGCTGAAATTTGGGTTGTGATGCGCGTCACGTGTCGCGACTTTGCAAATATCATTTCGCGCGTTGCAACTTTGCATGCTATGCATCTCAACGCGCTTAATGTTCTTCAGTTGCTCATCTGCTTGCATTTTACGTTATTCATGATTTGACTTTGAAACTCTGCGTGAATTCTTCTTCAAGTTGCGTGTTATGCGTGTCACAACTCCATGGAATGAGAGTCGCGATTCGCTATTTAAATAGATCTCTAGTCACTTTTTGTTATTTGTCACGTTGAGATGAACCTAGCTCACCGGGACCCACTGGATTTGCCTCAGTTTGACTCATTATCTTACCGTTTTCATATCCAGTTAAATCTTTCGAGTCGTGATATTATTTCGACCTGCCAAACACATCCAAAACACATTAATTCACTAATAAAGCTCGATATCACCCACAAAATAATAAAATAAAATGGTAGAAAATATAAGGATATTAACCGCTCATCAAATACCAATCACAAGTATTATAAAACCCATCGTAAATTTACTATAAAAAATTTATGATATTTACAATAGGTTTTTACGATATTTGCTACAAATATCACAAATATCCCATAGCATAAAATGGCACAACTGCTGTCATGAAAATGGCATCGAGCTTGTTATCATTTTAATGACAGCGAGCTTACTACCATGAGAAATGTCATGATAGCGGGCTTGCAGTCCTTTTAGAGAGAAAAAAATCTTAAGTTTTGAAGAAGATAAAGAAGGATATTTTTGTCTAAAATTATAGATTTGCTTGTTGGAACGCAAGTTATCGTTGGTTATTAGAGTGCGCAGGCATGCTAGAGAAGCGGGTCTTTGAAATTGAAATTAATAATGATTAACTTCTAAACAAACGATTGTTAGCTAGGTCCTTAAGCTAATTGTTGGGATTTATGTCCTAAAACTTCATGTATTGTAAACAGAATTGATTATTGTAATAATAATAAATGCATTATTCATTTTATCAAAGTTGTTTGATTTATATCGCATATTGTCCAATTGTCTTGTTTACCTTGATTACTATTATACCTTCAGACTTAGTGTATGTTTGATGTAAAAGAGGATTTAAGTCTGGAGTTAGTAATCTAAATAGTCTATAGAGAGCAAACAAAGAAGGTACTTTATTTGTGGTTTATCTATAGCTGCGGTCTATTATATACTTGTATGACGATCTTGATCCGGGATCGTTTATGTAGTGACATGGGAATTAAGGCACCTTGTATGATGAGATCATATAGGACTGGACTCAGATAAATACGAATTTATTTTAATATCCGTTAACCGAAGAAATTCATTTTAACTAATAGATGGTTATATATGGATTCGATCTTAATCCTGAGTGTACTACGAACTCCTGCATGACAGACTATATCGGTTGAAGGCCAACCCAAAGACTCACCACGGTTGGTATTACCTCTCTGCTTACGACAGTTCGTCAAACGTCGTCCAAAAACTCCCTGACTCTAACAAGAATATCAAGGATCTTTGGTTCTGGGCCACTGGAGATTGGGGACGGACCCTGAGGTCGGATGGAGAGGAGATCTTGGTTCCAGAAATCTTTAGAGCGGGAGGTTAGGAGATTAACCTTTAGCTTTTCTGCCCTTAGTTTTTTTTTTTTTTATGTTTGGATTCTTACCCTTTTTTTCTATTCCTCCTAGCCCGTTGGAGGGATGCTCCCAAGGTCTCCCACCAGGTCCGGAAGCGGGTATTCTGGGCTCGGCGGTATGCCGCTCATTGGAGGGAGTTGGTAAACGATGCGGCATTTTTTGAATCGGGACTTGTTCGGGTCGTTCCTCCTAAGGTCTCAGGTCGGATAGGTAGATGCCTGTTGATCTTCTAGCCAAATCCCTCGTTTATTTACCATGTTTGATGTCGTATTTCTTCTTCTCTGTTTTGTTTTTTTTTGTATGCTTAGGTCCTGAACCTTTCTTTTTGTCTTTGCTTTTTTGCAGGTATGTCGAAGAGACCAAAATACCTCGATCGGTTGACCGGTGCCGCGAAGAAAACTAGCCCAGGTGGAGCTGGTACTTCTCGGAAACGACCTGAATCTTCTGAGGATAGAAAGGTGACCGCGAGGGTAGAACGGCCGATCTCTCAAGGTCTATCTTCATCTCCTCCGGTGCCCCCAACGGGTGTTACCCGTCCCGATAGCCCTCCAAGACCTTCCAGGAGGAGGAAGCGTCGGTTTGGAGCTGTGGATACTCAATTGAGGCGAGAATTGGAAGAGGAGGAGGCTCCGAGCAGAGAAACTCCAGTTCGGCAGGAGGGTCATTCGAAGAAATTGAAGGGCGCAGTGGTTCTTGGAGTTGATGACCTTGGGAAGAATATTAGGGAGGCTACTTCCCATTTGGTACCGGATTTCAATGAGCTGGCCGGGGTCGTACCTCATGAGAAGATTCCGAGGTTTGAGGACCTTTCACCCGAGGAGGTAATTGCAAAGTTGTGCTCCCAGCTGGCCCATGTCATTTCTTTTACTTCTCTTCTATATCCTTGGTGCCTTTCAGACTTTGTTTTTATTTTCCTAACTTCTTTTTTCTTCTCGGCAGGCAAATTATTTGGCGGCCAAGAATAAAGATCTATTTATAAACCTTTTGTCCGAAGGCGGCCAAGCCCAGAGACTTCAGAATCGTCTCTATGAAGTGGAGGCCAAGCTGGCTAGTGCCGAAGAGAGGAATATGGATCATGAGCTGGCTGCGGTTGATGCTGTCAAAACAAACAAAGCTCTTAAGGTTGCTGCTACTCTAGAGCGCAAGAACGCTGAAGAAGCTAGAACAAGTTTGGTGGATGCCCGGGCTGAGATCAGGCTCCTTAAGGTGGAAGTAGGCAGTGTGGAGTATAAGCTGCGGGCCAAGGAGGAGGAACTGGGACGGGCCCGTGCTGAGCTCAGGGATAGGGAACTTGAGTGGGAGGCCGAGAGGGACTCCATTCGTCTTGAAGGGGTCGGTGATTGTGCGGAAATCATCCCCATGGTTCTACTTGATTTAGACATGGGTCCTATTCATGCGGCCATCCATTTTTGTAAAGGGGAAATATCCGAGGAAGAGTTTCAGGGGTGGCTACCCCCTCCTCCCGAAGAAGTGATGGGTCCTGAACCAATTTCGGTCGCCCCGGTTCCCCTAGCTCCTCAAGAAAACCGTCCTGAGGTTCCTGCTCCTGGCAAGGACTATCCTGAGGTTCCACCTCCAATCCTTGAAGTAAGGGCCTCCCAGGTTACCGAGGTTGAAGCTGCTGTCCCCCCTTTTGAGACCGAGCCGATCCATCCATCGTCTTAGCCGGCCGAGGAAGAATTTCTTGCCCCTGTGCGGGCTAATTAAAAAGGGGTAACCCGGACGGGGCCTGTGTACACTTGTCCCGTTTTTTTTTTATAATAACACTTCATATTTTATTCGGATATATATATATATATGTTTTCTGCTTTTCTCTTCTGTTCCTTGTTCTGGGTGTTCTTCTTCAAATGTTTATTTAAGGCTCGTTCGAGAGAGGATAATACGAACCGAGGCCCAAATTATTCAGTGGTCGAGGATGGACTCTGAGTTGTGAAGAACACGGATGGTGAGATGCAATCGGTGGGACGTAACCCGACCCCGAGCTGTAAGGAACACTTGGCCCTGGGGGAATGTTTCGCCCCCAGTCCAAAAGATAGGCTCGGTGGGATGTGGCCCGACCCCGAGCTGTAAGGAATACTTGGCCCTGGGGGAATGTTTTGTCCCCAGTCCAAAAGATAGACTCGGTGGGATGTGGCCCGACCCCGAGCTGTATAACCAAGTGGCCTCGGCGGAACGAAATCTAGCCCCGAGCCGAATAACTGAATGGCCTCGGCGGAACGTAATCCAGCCCCGAGCCGAATAACTGAATGGCCTCGGCGGAACGTAATCCAGCCCCGAGCCTGATAACTAAATGGCCTCGGCGGAACGAAATCCAGCCCCGAGCCAAGTATCCAAGCGGTCTCGGCGGAACGAATCCAGCCCCAAGCTGATTAATAAAGTGGCCTCGGCAGAACGAGTCCAGACCCGAGCCGAACAATCATTGGGACTTGCTTTGAAGGGAAGAGAATCAACCTTTGAAGCCCTATCGAATCTGTCTTGGGCGTCCCCTTTTCAGACCGATGAAAAAACAAAAACAAAGTTTGTTGGAAAGTAAAAAAAAGTGTAAACAATAGCACGGATACTTCAGAACAACGTCCTGTCCGAGGCCTCCAAAACATAATTCTGAACCTTTCAATTCAGTGTCCCGGCGAACCAGGATTTGGATCAGAGAGCGTTTAAAATGGTAAGGGCACATCCTCTATACGTCGGGTCACTGTGGAGCCTGTGTATTGTGCAAGGGCTCCTCCTTATCACGCTGGAGTAGACACACGCTACAGGGGCACAACGCATCCCCGTGCCGCGCCTCCCTTGGATCCAAATGATGAATGGATCAAAGAGTGTCCGGGATACTAAGGGCACATCCCTCCTTAGGCCCGGCATCACTGGAGCTAGCAATCACACATGGGCATCATCATCCCCCGTGCTATACTTTCCCACGGATCCATTACATCGGGTAAGTGAGGATCAAAGAGTGCTCGACACATTAAGGGCATATTCATCATTATGTTCGGTAACACTGGAGTAAGCAATCGCCACAGGGGTATCATCCCTCCCCGTGCTATGCTTCTCACGGATCCCATGCATCGAGTATGTCCCTGAATATTCCGAGGACCCCGAGCTAAGAGAGACATTTGGTTCCGGGGGAATGTCCCGTCCCCAGACCAATGAGCATGACTCGGTGAGACGTAACCCGACCCCGAGCCGAATAGTCAAGTGGCCTCGGCGGAACAAGATCCAGCCCCGAGGTGTTCGAAACATTAAGGGCATATTCCTCATTTTTGTCTTTAGGGGTTCCCATGTTTCCAGGTATCTCCTAATCGGTTGCATCCATGAGTTTTTGCCTCACTCTTCTACTATATCTACCTTCAACTCCCCTATGCTTCTTTCTCGGAGGCATATGAGAGGGATTATTCTGGGGTCCTCGGTCTTCATTGAGGATGCGAGCCGGGCCAGGGAGTCTGCTTCACAGTTGTCTTCTCGTCCGATTTGTTCGAAGCGTACGTTCCCCACTTTCTCTATCAACTTTTTTACTTCGGCTAAGTAAGCTATCATAGTCGGCTCTCTGGCCTGAAATTCTCCCTTTAGTTGCTGAATGGCTAGCTGAGAGTCACTCCTTACTACCACGTCGTGGACTCCCACTACTGTGCATAGCCTTAATCCGGCCAAAATTGCTTCGTATTCGGCTTCATTGTTTGTGGCTTTGAAGGCAAATTTTAAAGCAAACAATACTTCTTCTCCTTCACTGTTTTTCAGTGCGATTCCTGCCCCATTGCCCTGTGAGCTAACAGACCCGTCCACTGACATCTCCCATTTGCTTTCCTCTGTAGTTAATATTTGGGGTTCCGTGAGTTCCGCAATAAAATCTGCCAAGGCCTGCCCTTTTATTGCTACTATTGGGAGGTAGGAAATGTCATGCTCGCTTAACTCCACCGACCATTTCATTAGCCTTCCCGAGGCCTCTGGTTTTTGCAAGATCTGCCGCATGGGGTAATCGGTGTAAACTCCGATAGGGTGGGCCTAGAAGTAAGGCCGTAACTTCTGTGCTGCGGTGATCAGGATAGGGCGACCAGTTCATGCACGAGATACCGGGTTTCTGCATCCAATAGAACTTTGCTGACGTAGTATACCGGTCTCTGGATCTGGTCGGCCTCTTGCACTAATACCGAACTCACTGCGTGTTTTGAAACAGCCAAGTACAAGTATAATGTCTCTCATGGGAGAGGTTTAGCCAGGAGTGGGGGCTGTGCTAGATATTGTTTTAGCTGCTGGAAGGCCTCCTCACATTCCGGTGTCCAGTCGATCCCCTTTTGGGCCTTCTTGATGACTTTGAAGAAGATGTGGCATTTGGCGGTCGCCCGAGAGATGAATCGGTTGAGCGCGGCGACTCTGTCTGTTAGAACTTGCACCTCTTTAATTGTTCTGGGGGATGTTAAATCTAGCACGGCTTGTATCTTCTGGGGGTTGGCTTCTATGCCTCATGAGCTCACCATGTAGCCTAGAAATTTTCCCGAGGCCACTCCGAATGCACACTTCTCTGGATTGAGTCTTAAATTGTGTTTTCTCAGCAACTCGAAGGTTTTCTTTAGGTCAGTTACGTGATCTCTTGGTTCTCTGGACATTGTTATCATGTCGTCTATATATACCAACATTGAAGTGCCGATGAGTGGTTTGAAAATTTTGTTTACTAACCTTTGAAAAGTGGCCCCTGCGTTCTTCAGTCCGAAAGGCATTACTTTGTAGCAGTACAGTCCTTGATCGGTGATAAAAGTGGTTTTCTCCTCGTCTGCAGGATGCATCCTGACCTGATTGTACCCTGAGAAGGCATCCATGAAGCTTAGTAGTCCTTGGCAGGCAGTTGCGTCTACCAGTTGATCTATGTTTGGTAGAAGAAAGCTATCTTTTGGACACGTCTTATTGAGGTCGGTGAAATCTACACACATCATCTATTTTCCATTGGACTTCTTTACCAATACTACGTTTGACACCCACTCGGGGTACTTTACTTCTCTGATGAAGCAAGCTTTTAACAGTTTTTCCACCTCGGATGCCACCGCTCTGCATCGTTCTTGATTGAAGATCCTTCTCTTCTGTTTGACCGGTTTTAGTGACGGGTTTGCTGTTAAGCGGTGACTGATGAATTTTGGGTCAATCCCGGGCATGTCATTGTGTCCCCATGCGAAGATGTCGGGGTATTCCCGTAGACATTCTAGCAGGCCCTTTTTTAGGGTTTCGTCCAAGTTTCCCCTATCTTTATGCATTTTTTCGGTCCGAACAGTTTTATTTCTTCTAACTCTTCAGGTGTTCCTAGCCGGGCAACTTTATCCTGGCGGGGACCTGGTTCCTTCCTCTCGTTCTCGCCCATCTGCCTCTTCTTGGTGCCTTCTTCAAATGCAGATGGTCTCTCGTGAGAGAGTGGCAAAGCAGCTACGGGCTATCTTCTGACTCCCGCACACGATTCCAATCCCATCGCAGCCTTTGTTTTCATCATAAAAGGTCGGCCGATAATGACTTGGTAACTGCTCAGGCAGTCCACCACAGTGAAGTTTACTATAACTGTCCGGGTCCTGGGGTGAGTTCCGATGGTTGTTGCCAGTTGTATTCTTCCCAGCGGGATGACCGTTGAGCCTCCAAAACCGTACAAGGGGGTGCCGTCATTAGTTAGGGTTACGTACTCCACTCCCAGGCTTTCTAAAGCTTCTTTGGAGATTATGTCTACCGCGCTTCCGGGATCTACCAGGATTCTATCTACCTCTGTGCCGCTGATTGTAGCTTTGATTATTAGCGCATCGTCATGGGGGAAACTCACCCCTCGAGCATCCTCGTCGGTGAACATTATGGGTACCGACCGACTTCCTCGTGGTACTGGGGATCTTTCTGTTTCCAGCACTTCGTCCTCTGTATTCGGCTATAGTTTTTTCTTGACCGGTTAGAGTCTCCGGCCAGTGTTTTCCCTCCTGCGATGATGTTCACCTGCCGGCTTCGTGCCCTCTGTCTGGCAGCCATGGCCTCATGGTTGATATAACTATTTAGATACCCATTTTGGGCTAGGTCCTCCATCTGTTCCCACAGATCCTTGCATTCGTCCGTTGTGTGCCCCTCAGATTATGATGTACGCAGTAAGACTTCTGGTTCCTTTTATCCGGGGGGAATCTCCTAAGGTCGGGTTCTATCAAGAGGCCTTTTTCCTGTATCTCCATGATGATTTGCCCTGGTGGCTTGCTCAGGGGAATATATGCTTCTTCTCGGACTACATGATTCACCTGGGTCGCGACCCCTCTTTCCTGATCCCTTCGAGGCATTGGTTTGAATTCTTTGGGTCTTGGATTGAATTTTTTGAATTCCCTGTCCGATCGTCGGGGGGCCTCTATTCTTGTTGTTCTTTCTCGAATGGCCGTCCCCATTCCGGAGATCTTTTCTTCGCTTTCTAACAAGACAAATTTCCGCGCTACCTCCAGAGCGGTGGCATAATCTGGTGTGTCTTGGATTCTTAGGTGAGTCCATAGTTTTCCGATCCTTAGGGCTCCTTTTAAACTTTCCAGGGCCTTTTGGGACTCGTACCCTCCGACCTCGAGCACCATATTGTGGTACATTTCGATGAAAATTTTTAGGGGCTCGTCATCTCCTTGCTTCATAAGCCTCAATTCTCCAATCGTCTTCTTGGGGACGCATGCCCCTTTAAAGTGTCGAACGAACGACCTTTTAAGCTGTGTGAAGCTTCCGATGCTCCCCGGGGCCAGACTTCTGTACCATAGGATGGCGGGTCCTCCCAAAGTTAGGGGGAACACTTTGCAGATGGCATCTCCTACCACTCCATGGACTTCCATCAACAGGACAAAGCTTTCGATGTGGGATTTTGGGTCAGAGTGGCCTTTGTAAGGTGCCATGGTCGGCATGTTGAATCGCCTTGGGAATTTTGCCGACTTTATTTCTTCCGTGAGGGGAGATTCATCCTCACTGTCCCGGGCATCACTTGCATCGGTCTTGAGACCTACCCCCCACTTGGTCATCTCCTTTTTTAACCAAGACTTTATCTCACTGGTTGTGCCGCCATGTCGTCTTCTGTGTCCCTCTGTGCGTCTAATGCCCCAGGTGCGGCGTTCCTCATGTCTTGGAATTTCCCGCACATCTTCGCTATATTCCCTGTCTTCTCTTCTGGAGTCGCGGAGACTATCATAGGAGGGATCTGGTGATGGTCTTCCTTCTTCTTCTTCCCATGTGTCCTCTGTTTGTGAATATTTTTCTACAACTACGGATTTTATCCCGTAGGGGCCCCTCCTCATGGGTCCATCGTCTTCACTTGTATCTATCACCCTTTTCCCTTCTGTTTTTTCACTTTTTCTTCGACTGGTTCCGACGTCTGGTCTCTCGTTGTTCATTCCTTCCATTCTCTCCAACCGATCCATCATAGATTTCACGCTCTCTTCCACCTTTTTCATCCAGTCTGTCGCTGGACTCCCCGAAGATTGATGATTTCCGCCTTCTGCTGTTGTCTTTCTCGTGAACTGCTTTTTGTTTCGAGTGTCCCCACAAACGGCGCCAACTGTTGACAGTGGATTTTGGTCTCAGGGCAATACGAGAATATCACTCCCGAGGCAATCCTCATTCAATAGTGAATTTGTTTGGTTATGGGGGAAACCAAAAGCAAACTTAGCAGAAGGTAGATAATGCACGAATCAAACAAGGAGATTTAACGTGGTTCGGCGGATTTTTATCCGACCTACGTCCACGGACACAAACAGGACTATACTTTTATTGCTGAAACTCGTATTTCTTGTGCTTTTTACAAGTTTTGATTCTGATCCCTTTACACATATTATACCCTTCTATTTATAATAGTGAAGAAATCAGACTCCGTCTGGTATGAGGATTCCTATTTGATGCAACCTCATTTTCCCACAAGGATTCCTAATCAAATCTACCTATATTCCCTTTATCCTTCTAGGATACTGGTTTCATCGGTATTCTTTATGAAGGTAGGACTGTCTCCTTACCTCGTAGGGACATGACATCCTATCTTCCGGTGGACGTTTTGCCATATGCTCGGTCTTCATGTGGTCGGTCATGATGGTTCTTTGAACTGAGAATGATGCTGTCGATCTGATAATGCTCGGTCATTTGAACCAAAGTGATCGGTTGCCGACCATAAAGTGCTCTGTCTCTTCCTGTTGTGGTCGGTCTGTAACCATAATGTGCTCGGCTTCTTATTGCAAAGTGTTTGGGCCCTTGCTGCTGGATTTCTATGGGTCGGGTCGGTATTAATGATCTCGCCCAAGAAGGGAATTACCCTTTTACCCTTGTCATGCAGTTTTAAATACCATAGTGCCTGAAAACACCATCAACACATATATTAATGATATATGTTAAAATTCACAATTTGATATTTTATTAATGTGTATTTAATAAAATCAAGTATTAAATACAAATACATATTAATACGGAAATGACTGTTAGGTCTCGAATGCATGTATTTTTCGTTTAACCATTAAACGAGTTATAAATAATCAGTATTATTCATAACAGTTGCCCTAGTGCTCTATGAGTATATTTTATTAGTGAGACTCTCTAGATTCAGACATATCCGTTACGAAATCAAATTTTGTGTCCATAATTCACCCACCCGTAAATTATGACGAACACAGATAAACTCACTGAATCATACAGGTCGAGGTCACTGCATACGTATAATCCCTCCGTCACAGGTATCTAGATTATTCCAGAGATATAGATACAAACGTCAAATCTCTATAGATATAATCACATCGACGTTTCTATTAGCAATCCCTTAGTAACACTTAGAACTGATTTCTACAGTGTACCACAACCATGGATTTAACAGACTGCTAATCATATAAGGGACACATATGCCCTGTACACAGGACTAACGGATCCTATCTTGATACACACAGGATATCATGAGCATGAGTCCACACCCAACGAACATGCGGAGGTCTGATCTAAATAGATCGGTGACGTGACTGCCATCTAAGTGTGGATGATAACTCATATATCCACAATGGTATCTCAAGTCAAAGAATCACTATGCTACTCAACCCAAGAAGATTCCTATTGACGTTGGTGTACCATCAATTAGGTAATCTTCGGTGAGTCGTTCAATGTTTATTAAATAAGCACCTACACGTCTATACGAGTCTTCCGAGACTCATGGTTTATTAGGATAAACCATCGGACCAAGTCCGATATACGACATGTACTGGTCTCAACGGATTTTACTAACTGACATGTGTCAGTAAATCTTGACCATGAACTAAATTTGATAATATATTTCTAGTAGTGACGCTTCCCAATGTCAATTACAAGCTATGTTGTAATTGCGCACATTATTATATATTATCGGGTCTTTGTCTAATATGTATATATCACTAAACAAGATTTAATTTCAATATAATGAATTAGATCAAATATCTATATTATAAAGCATAAGAGGTGCTACCATAAATAAATAATATTATGGAAAAATATATTGCTCGTATTCATGAATCGGACATAAATACGATCCGGATTGGCACTCTGAGCACCAACCCTAACAATGCTTTGGTATGTCATTCACATTTTTGTGTTGGCAATTGCAAAAAAGCATTAGAAGCTTGATGACAAGGTTAGTTGACTTGTGTAAGAGAATATAATCTCTACCATTTCTCTCACTTCTAAGGTTAATATTTTTCATTCATTCACACAAGTGCAATTGAGAGAAAATAGAGAGAGTTCAAACATTCACAAGTGTTGTGAGAGTGTTTGAAATTCCAAAATCAAAACACCATTGTGATATCTTAATTCTCTAAATTGTTTAGAGTTGTGATCTTTGTGAGTGAATCCTATACTTCGGTTTGTTGGTTTCGAGTCATAGTTCGGAAGATCGAGTGGTTGATCCAAGCGTTGGACATCAAAAGATTGATTTCGGCTACTATAATAAAGGGAGAAGGCAAAGAAAATTTTAAAGATCCATACCAGAGCCGGTGCCACCATAAGAAACTTCCTCCGTGTTCAGGAAAGTCGTTTCTTACAATTGGCATCGAGAGCTTAAGGTTGAAAAGTTTTCTTAACCCTTCTGATTTTAGTTTTTATAATTTATATAAGATATAGATTATTAACATGTTGTGATGAGTAGGCACAATTTGATTCATGAGATGAATGGTTTTAATGTTCATGTGATGAATGTTTACTTTTGATTCATATGATGAATGTATTGCATTGATCGTTATTTTTCCGGCTCTTATTTTTAGCATTGAAAATGTAAGACCATAATGTCATATTATTTCAAGTGTTGTAATTTAAGGCCATAAGATCATATTCTTTCAAGTGTTTTAAGTTCATTCCTTTGTAAAAAGTCCATTATGTAACCTTATTTGTAAATTGGAAGATCCGATGCCGCGAAGGACTTTTGACGGAGAAATTCCGTGAAGAACTCAACAACACTCCATGGAACAAGATTTGAAGACCAATGGATGCCTTGGATTTATTGTACTAATTAGATTAGTATAGAAAAATAAGGGCCTGGTCAACGTAATATGAAATGTATATGTTTTTGCAATTTCCAGCCCTGGAAACTGGGTTGCGTCGCGACGCAACCCTTAGCGCGTCGTGACGCATGTTAACTTGTGTCGCGACGTGACAGAGAGCTGAAATAATTCTAGTTTCTGGAATTGTGGGCATCATGACGCCCATCAGTTCGCGTTGCGACGTCCAGACCTGGGTTAATATGTATGTTTTAAATTATTTATTAACATGTCATATAGCCTAGGGTGCCTACTCTTGCATTTTCACGTGCCATAACATGTAGATATGCATGATATTCTAGTCATAAAATATGATTTTATGTAATTTAAAAGCTAAATAAGAATATGAGATGCATGTAAACAGATTAATAAGATTAATTGGTTTAAAGGTTTAAAAATTTCAAATTCAAGTCTTAGAAACAAATGGACCTTATAAGTACATTATTTTCCTTGATATATCGGATGGAAACCCGGACGTAAATTCCATAGCCGGTTCCGAATGGACGGTAATATGGTCTGCACTCAGGTTACAATACCACGTACCTTTGGAATAAATAATGTGCTTTTATCGATTAAATGGTTTAATGACATTTGGTTCGTTCGTTGAATTCTAAATTTTAAAACCTATTAGTGGACTAATAATTTAAGAGTTAAATTTATTAGGTCACTATAACAACTTGATTAAATTAGTTTAATTAAGTTAATTGGTTAGTAGAGACTAATCAAGATTAGTGAATAAAATTTTAAGAGTTAAAATTAGTTAGATCACTAAATTATCAACTAGTATTAATAAGGTTATGACTTTAGCCGAGCATAATCCAGGATTCATAAGATACTAGTGAGATAGAAACCTTACACTTTAAAATAGTGAGTGGGAGAGAGGTATACCACAATATATCCCACGATCTCCATTGTTATCCAGAAACGTGAGATTCAATAGGCACCTCGAAATGAATTTGCTTTCGTCCCCCTACGGATGATGTCCTTTTTGGGTCAATATCAGGTTTGGATTCCGAAAGGATAATGACTCTAGATGTATCTGGTGATTTGACCTACCCTACGACGACACTTCACTAGTTAAGTCCAAGGGTTCCGAAATAATGGGTCACACTCACAAAAGAATGTTTAAGTTGTTAATCAAAGCTTCATTGACAAAAATAACAGTAGTTGATTAATATATGAATGATAGTTATTTCAGATATATTAATCAATTGAGAATGTCTCAATCTATCATGCAAATACTTGACCTACCCTACGACGGCACTTATTTGTGGGATGATAGATAACCGTGGCATAGTAATTCTTTTAGGTTTCTAATTCATTTTACATTGATCATGCATTATGTTTATTTTATGCCTAAATGTTCGACAATTTTAATATGCGACAAATGAATGTTGAATGCGTGTTTATTATTTTTCAGCCATGTCATATGCAATTATCTCAATTCTCAAACAACAAGAAAAATTAACCGGGGATAACTATGTTAAATGGAAAAGTGACATGAATGCTATTTTGGTCTGCGAAGACCTTAAATTTGTCGTAATGGAGGAATGTTCTCCTGAGCCAGCACCAAATGCTAGCAGAGCTGCACGTAATGCCTATAATAATTGGATTAAAGCTGATGAGAAAGCCCATAGCTATTTGATAGCATCCATGTATGAAATTATTGCTGCACAACATGAGCCTATGGCGACGTCATCAATGATTATGCAGTTATTACAGAACATGTTTGGGAAACCTTCAGACTGACAACAACATGAGGCAATAGTCTCTGTATTGACCGCTAGAATGAATGAAGCACATCAGTCTGAGACCATATGTTAAGGATGATGTCTCATCTTAATATGGCTGAAACATATAGTGCACGTATCAATGTGCAAAGCCAGGTGACAATGATCATGGAAACCATTCCGAAGAGTTTCCTGCAGTTTAAAAGCAACTGTTCTATGAATAAGTTGACTTTTACGTTGACTGAACTGCTAAATGAGCTCACCAATTACGAGTCTGTTATGAATGGTCCTTGTAGGTCCAATGCCGAGGCAAATTTTGCCGAATCTTCTAAATCTGCAAAGAAGAAGAAGAAAGGCAATTGTAAGGAAAATGCAAAACCAATGAAAAATAAAACAACAAAGGCTATAAAGGAACTAATGCCAAAAGAAAATGTTTCCATTGTGAAAAATAAGGGCATTGGAAAAGGAATTGTCTGAAATACCTTACGGAGCTTAAAGAGAAGAAAAATACAGGTAAATACGATTTATTTGTCACTGAGTCTCTTTTGGTGAAGGATGATAAATCCATATGAATTGTTGATTCTGGTGCCACTAACCATGTTTGTTGTTCTTTGCAGTTACTTGACTCATGGGGGGACCTTACTGATACCATGAGAGTTGGGACAAGGGATGCTGTTTCAGCAAAAGTAGTGGGAGTTTAAAATTTGAATTTTAATAAAAGTTATTTATGTTTGAATGGTGTGCTATATATTCCTGGTTTTCACAGGAATTTGATTTATGTAACAAAACTTATGGAATGTGGTTTTTCTATTTCATTTAATAATAAGTCATTTATTATTAGTAGAAATGGATTAAATATATGCACGTGAAACTCCGAAAATAATCTATATGTATTAAGGCCGTTAATGTACGAATCACTGTTTAATACTGAAATGTTTAAGATTGAAAAATCTAAAACTAAACGGCAAAAGATTTCTCATGATGATACCTATTTATGGAACCTTAGACTTGGTCACATTAACCTTGACATGATAGATAGACTAATTAAGAACGAAGTTTTAAATCAGTTAAGACTCGGTATGTAACATCCCCAATTCGGGAGATGTTACCGGCAGGGTATAGACCGTACTAACCCCATAAGTCTCTGACTTTCTAACCATGAAAAAATACAATTATTCTTTCCTTAGTTTAAATATCTTCAGTAAGGGACCGTAGCCCAAGCTTAAAAACATTTCATACAAACTCACCCTTAATGACTGTACTCAATAACTTTTACTTTTACAATGACTTTTACAATCAAAGACTGATACAAGATTTCTGACTAACTTTGACTGGACTCTTACCCTTCTGACTTAGACTGGTGGACTCCAAACCCTAGTGACTACAACAGTATCCGTCCTCCCGAGCTCGTCCTCCGAGAATACCTGCAAAACATAAAAATTGGGGGTGGGGGTTAGATATTTATACGATCTAAGTGAGTGGACGAAAATCTGAAATACTAGCATAACATCATTTGGTTCTAAAACCAATGTTTCAAAAATAACTTTGAAAACTGCTTTCTAAAAATCTGCTTTATAAACTTCTATTCCCGAAATCTGCTTTCTAAAAATCCATTTCTAAAATCTGATATGTGAAAACTGTTTTTTGAAAATCTGGTATCTGAAAACTGATCTGTATCTGAAAACTTGACGTATGAGGGCGTTATATATCACCGTCCCCCCATACGTCTATCTGGAGTCAGGAATGCAAAACCATGACTTTGGGGCGTTACGTATCTCCGTCCCCCAAAACATGCCACTCTTGTCCATGAAACTGGTGGTCTTGGGGCGTTACGTATCGCCGTCCCCCAAGCCACAAACTAGAACTGGGAGTGCAGATCTATGCTACTCTCCAAGCTCTGGAACTAGGGTCTAGGGGCGTTGCGTATCGCCGTCCCCTAGCCCCGAACTAGGATCTGGGGGCGTTACGTATCGTCGTTCCCACACTCCTCTATATGTGCACATATTCTATGTCCATCAATTCCAAACTGTATCAAGTTACATACTTGGGTGTGTTTTTTCCCCATGGCCCGAAAACATAAAACTCATGTTTAAAAACATTTATATTTCAAAACTCATGCTGTAAAACATTCTTTCTGAAATATCACTGTATAAAAAGCATCTGAAATAAAATTCAGTCTAACGTCCTATATGCTTTAAAAAGTAAATCTGAATTCAAAAATTGATAAATAAAACCAATTTAAGAAGAGAGGTCCACTCACTGTTATTGGAATTTCGCTAGCCTTTCTTTATTTTACTAGTGAAGCTTGTGGTTCCTGCGATAATCTATCATTGGATAAACTAGATTAGAAACGGCCTAAGAAACACACTACAAAATCGGATTAAAATTTGCTTATTTAAACAAGTGTTATCACTACGAAGGTATCGTACACATATCATGATGTATCATGAACATACGAGTTAATACGAGACTTATAGGGTAGGCCCTAATGCGTTCGGGTGAAACTGAGATGGTGTGAAATTGAATCGGGCAAATATTTGACCACGAATCGCGATGCAAGGCATTACACGTCGCAACGCGCGTCATCCAGAAGCATGCTTAGATTTTTACCGTGCGCGTCGCGACACACAATACTTCTGCGTCACGACGCGACTTGCACCAGAAGCGTTTCTGGAAAAATCTCCAGATCGCATCGTGATGCGAGGCTATCTGCGTCACGACGCACGACCAATTTCTGGGCTTAAACATATTCTTTCATTTTTAATTTGTTCACTTCTTTCCCCCATACAATCCATACAAGAATGTAGCCTCAAAAACCAATCAAAACACCACCAATCACCCAAAATACAATCAACATCATTCTTAATGCTAGTTCATATCCAATCTAACATCTATTCTTAATCTTATTTTCAATCTTAACAACTTGGGGGATTTTCTACAATCACCATTCTTCTTAGCACAACCATCATTCATTCATTATCACTTCCAAGTCAATCAATTACTATAATCATCAAAGCTCAAAACTCAAAAGGAAACAATTTAGGTCAAGTTGGTCTTACCTCTTCTTTGCTTGATTTTGTCCATCCTCCAAGCCTTCCATGGTTGACCATGATCTTCCATGCTTCATTCTCTCTCATTTTCTTTTTTTTTTCTTTCTCTTTTCTTCCATTCTTTTTCTTCTTATCTTCTTTCTTCTCACGTTCCTTTATTCTTTTTGTTCTTTCATTTCTAAATTTTTGAGAAATGGTAATAGTAATCCCCTTTATATATTAGGGCTTCTTTGAAATTATCCAAAATAAAGAAAAGTTGAGAAATTTATAGAAACTTTGGGAATTCTCTAGAATGACCCTCGGGTACTATTCATCTGAAATTTTAGCCTCACCACTTTGAAACAACTCTAGAACAATTCTAGGTCACCAAGGAGTGGCTTACTAACTCTAGAATGACAACTTTGATTTTCAAAGAATCAAAAGTAAGCTTTAAAACAAGTTTAAGCTCACTTACATGCATCAATCTTTCACACAAGTTCTCAACCAAATAAACACAAACTATAATAGAAGAAAGAACATCAAAGCAACACAAAATTATGCCAAGCATGTTAGAAACAATTTCCATGTTGAAAGCTTTAAATAAAGACTTACAAAATCCAAGTTTTCAAGCCTTTTCTCCTTTGGCCTTCAAGCTTTTCTCTCAACTTTCTTTTATGTTTATTTTGTGTATTTGAACTTATTAACCCCTAAAAATGAAACAAAACAATATATACCTCCTCCAAAATAAGCCTTGGCAGAAATTTAGGGAGAAATAAATAAAATATCTAGATATTTTGCTTTTATTTGATTTAAAGGTTTATCAACTTGTTTTGCTTTTATCATTACACTTTAATTATTCCAAACAAGTCAGCAATGGCAACTTAAAAAATATAACACTTATATTTAATAAGGTCATGGCCGAAAATTACAAAAGAAAAAAGGAAATAGATATTTTCATTTTAAACAATTTAATCAAATAACTAAAGAAGTCAAAACCATTTTGACAACTTTTTCCTTTAAGTATAAAGTCAACAATTTACACTTATAATCATTTCCTAACTTTATCATTTGGTAAGATATTTATATTTTAATTATATTAATTATTTAACAATTAAATAATTAATCAATTAATTAAATACAAATATATCAAATATATGTATTATATTTACTTTAAATATCTCAAATACATATATAAATGATATATGTCAAATAACTTAATTTGACAATTTATTAATGTGTATTTAATAATATCATATATTAAATACAAATACACATTAATTAGGAAATGACGGTTCAGCCCGTTTGCATGTATTTTTCGTTTAACGTTTAAACGATTTATAAATAATCATCATTATTCATAAAAATTGCCATAGTGCTCTACAAGTATATTTCATTAGTGAGACTCTTTAGATTCGGGTATATCCGTCACAAAATCCAATTTCGTGTCCATAATTTACCCACCCGTAAATTATGACGACCACAAATAAACTAGCTGATCATACAGGTCGAGGTCATTGCATACATATAATCCATCCGTCACAGGTATCCAGATAATCCCAGAGATATAGATGTAAACGTCAAATCTCTACAGGTATTATCCCGTCGACGATTCTATTAGCAATCTATAAATAACATTCGGAACTCATTTCCAAAGTATACTATGGCTATAGATTTAACCGATTGCTAATCACATATGGACTACCTATGCTCTGTACACAGAAATGACAGATCCTATCTTGACACACACAAGATATCCTGAGGATCGGTCCACACCCAACGAACATACGGAGGTCTGATCTAAATAGATCAGTGATGTGACTGTCATCTAAGTGTGGAGGATGTCTCATACATCCATAGTGGTATCTCAAGTCGAATGACCACTATGCTACTCAACCCGAGAATATTCTTATTGACGTTGGTGTACCATCCATTAAGAATCTTCGGTGAGTCGTTCAATGTTTATCCACTATAAACACCTACATGTCTATACGAGTCTCCCAAGACTCATGGTTCATTGGGATAAACCATCGGATCAAGTCTTGATATACGACATGTACCGGTCTCAACTGATTTGACTAACCGACCCGTCTTAGTAAATTTTGACCAGGAACAATATTTGATAATATACATTTAGCAGTGACACTTCCCAATGTCAATTAAAAACTAGTTTTGTAACTGTGTACTGCATTATATATTATCGGGCCTTTGTCTAATATATACATATCACTAAACCACATTTAGTTTCAATCTAATAGTAATTAGATCGAATGCGTATAAATAAAAAAGAGGTGTAACCACTAAGAAAATAATATCATGGAAAAAGAGGATGTTCGTATTCATGAATCAGACATAATTATGGTCCGGATTGACGCTCTGAGCACCAACCCCAATAATTTCTCCCATTTGCTCTAGTGCCAATCCACGGTATCATATACATATCTCAATGTGTATCGTATACTTATGGCTCTCAAAAGCTCACATAGCACTTAAGAGGTAGGCAACAAGAATTAGGTCCGTTATAACTTATTGAGTTTGTCAAAAAAACTCCATCGTTTCCCATAGTCAGCATCATTCATATTATGTAGAATCTAAATCACACATTAATATGACTCTGATGCTACATCAGTATTGTGCTACATCTTCTGAGTTGTCCAGGTAATTAGGGATCAAATCCAAAATACTATGCAGACAACCGCAAGCACAACACCAATCCAAAACCTTTAATTTATAAGGTCACTATGCAACTTCATAAGTCAATACTTCATAAGTTGCATCTAATTCCACTCACAAAGTAGAATCCTCAGTGACACTCCCACTGCATCTATTGAGACTCTTTATGACGAAGACTGTCTAATGTCATAATTAGACTCAAAACTAATATGACCCAAACGGGTGCAGACTAAATGCTCCATGAATAAGAAATTCGTTCTTAATATCTCAAAGATCACAAAGAACATGTTTCAAGATCCATCCAATGGTCTATAAGGTATCAAAAATAACTCGTAACAATTACGATTAAATCGATATCTTTAATCGCACATAATAAAGTATTTATTATGTCATCATCAAATTATACATAAAATTGATTAGACATTCTAATCAATATTTCTTTCGAAAAAAGAATCATCATTTACGAAAGATGAATACTATATACAAGACACACATTAACTGTCAAACAATTATACTAACTGTCATACAGATAGCCTTATTGTGTCTTTTATTAGATCATATCTAATGCACGACTAATAGGAGTATCTCACAAGTCTCTTAGTCTTATATTTTATATATAAAACTTTATATCGTATATAACAGAGACTACTCCCACTATTTTCAAGGAGTAAAGAAGACTTAGGTAAACCTTTTACCTCATAAACATCTCATTATTACCATAATAATGATAATGTCGTTAGGATATATAACACTAGAAAGTAATTTGTACGCTCTCACTAACCCTTCAATCACATATGTATTCTCTATACTTTGACAAGATCATACAATCTGACTGATATCAAAAATAGAGAACACGAATTTCTGGAAGACTTATCCGAGTCTACAATAGGCTCTATAAGCTAGCACACTAAACTGCGATCTCAGCAGAACACAAACTCTAGGGCCATTCCAAAATGAACTCTTCAAACAAAGAAATTACAATTGATCTCTTATCTGAATAAGTCATTCAAAAGCCCCACTTTGCATTCTTTAGCTAAAATGTACAGTTTAATATCAACATTAACCAATATATCTTTAATTGTTCAATTAGCGTGACTAGAGACAAGTTTTCTCAGAATCTACAATAGATTGCTAAGTATAACTTTTCTCATTGTCATACTATAAAGGCCAAACCTTTAATAAGCTCACACTGCTTTTGCTGCGCAAACAATTAGCACATATAATGAACTAATTCATAATTAAAGCTTAATCAAGTTCAAAACTTGATCGTAGTAAGCTATGAACAATCTTAGATCTATGATTCAATGATGAACTTCCAGAATCGATATCAAATATCGCTTCCATTATAAGTTATAGGATAATTTTCTTCGGTAAGAAAACAAAAGAACCATTAAGTATCAAATACTCGTAAATGATTCTGATATCCTATTAGACTTATATAGAAGATGTATAAGGGTTGTTTCATCTTATTAATTACGTAGTTCCATTTATAATTTATCATTCTCACATTTGACTTCAATAAGTCAAGTCCTTTCTACAATGGTTAACATCCGATGTTACACACCAAGTAATAAAATAATTTTATTACTTAGGATTGTAGGAAATATATTCTATCAAATAGAATACAATATTCTATAAAATAGAATAAATGATAAACTTTTACTTATACCTCCGAGGTGTAAGTAATTTCCATTATATAACTATTATATAAAAGAAAGATTCAAATCTCAAACTTTTCAAGATTCAGATTTTCTATCTATACATATCATATATGTAACTGTAGAAATTAATAGAGCCTAAATTAAAAAGATGAACTATTGTTACTGGAGCAAATCCCCAAGAGTATTGAAACTAATTCGGTAACATTCAATATCAAACGAATCAAATCATATAAGATTCGACTGCTCCCACTACTCAATTCCATCAAGATGGAATCATGGAAGAATAACATTGAATATGAATCATATTCACTGAATAACCTTAGAACTAATTGCTTTAAATTCATATGTTTGATCGTATCAAAGATCTTTGAACAGTTCAAAGACATGTAATGAATTTTAAAGATAGAGTTCTAAAAAAACATCAGATTGAATATATTTGAATAAGTTAAAAATGTTCAGTCTATGTTTCATCAGAACAGATTGAAAGTTCTTGATATCATTCAGAAAAACGTAACTAAGTTATGACAATTCATAAACTAAGTTACGAAGTGAAGAAAACTATCTTAAGCAATTACAATTCCTTAAACTACATACATCTTATGTATCAGTTAAATAAATCTGGTGGTCCAATGACAATCATTGGTTAAACAAGATCTTAATCACCTTCATGAATACAATATTCATTAATTGGATATCGATGTGTGGTGTGATCTCGTATTAAACCATCATTTACCATACAGAATAAACATCTAATGCTTAAGTGATTAAACTCATAAAACACCGTTCTAAATTATTTACTTTTACCGAATAATTTTTCTTAATGTTTATCTTTACGTCAATGACACTACTAGTTATATTTAAAATATATAACAATTGTTTATAAATAACAAGTAACTATCCAATAGTCGCAAGTTCCGATATCAAATATCAAAACAATCGTTAACTAATATTTTAAATAACTAGACGAGAGATCTGATATTCAATACCTATAGTTCTATAATTGTGAAAATCGATATTTTCTATACACAACTATACGCATCTCCTTTCTTTAGCTTTACTATTTGCATTCAACTATTCACAACAATTGCAAATAGCTGATTAGCAAATTGTGTCAGACACATTGCCCCTAAAGGTCATTAAAGCT
This sequence comes from Zanthoxylum bungeanum, assembly GCA_019454045.1. Classification (NCBI taxonomy): domain Eukaryota; kingdom Viridiplantae; phylum Streptophyta; class Magnoliopsida; order Sapindales; family Rutaceae; genus Zanthoxylum; species Zanthoxylum bungeanum. The sequence goes on along the minus strand of SKCR01041873.1, from coordinate 22,345 downwards.
AAGAAACGTCATTATTGGATAAACAAATACCTAATGGGGCTTTCTTAATGCTAGTCAAGAATCTCGAGACACGAACTAATTCATGTCAATTCTTAATGCATAAGAAACTATTCTCTCTAAAGTATTATTTCCTAAAAGGGATATCTATCTAGATTATCTATCATGACTTAAACACTAAGTCATTAACCATCTTGATTTTTCAAGAAAATTGGAACAACAGTTCCCGATGGTTTAGACCAATCTAATAATATCCTAGTCTAATAGTATCTAGAACCTATTCTAGAATAACTGCAACCAAGAGTCAAGTAAGATAACATATCAAAATATGTGTGCAGTAAATAAAAGTTCAATTCTATATAAACAATAGAATAAGGAAACAAACAAGCGGCAATTTCCATAATAATACACACTGCCTAAGTTATGGAATATTTTAAACTTAACAGTGCCTTTCACTATTTTACGTAATACCGTAATCCCCAACGGAAAAATGAGAATTCAATAATTAAATCGAATTCCATAATGGGAAGAGGACCCCATGAATATATTTCAGCTCACAGCAGAGACACGGTCTTGCCTACGTATATTCATCAGGTTGACAACTCATTTGTCAACCACTCACTAGTGACTCCTGGGTTTCCGATCCTGGTCGTTTCTCGTTGTGACTGCTAAGGCAGGCCCAAAAGGAGACATACCAAGGTTAAACTCGTCAATGACAAACTCAAGCTACTTGCGTAACCTTGACAGCTAGGGCACGTTCAGGATTGCGATTTCGTTTGAATTTATCTAGTATCTGACATACTTCCGGTATAAATAAATCTCTATCGGCTACACCCTCACTGCAGAGGCACAGTCTCGGATGTAGTCACGGAAAAATATTCAAGACAAGACGGACCATGTAATATGCATCAAATACATAAATTACATAAAACCTTATTATTTAGGGATTTTCCGCAAAAGATTCTTTTAATTTATTTAATCAAATTAAATAAATACATGCATGCAACAAGTAAAGAATAAATTAAACATTGAATTTAAAAGGCATAATCATATTAGGGTGGCCAGAATCAGACTATCTCTGATACCATTTTGTTGGGGTTTTAAGGGGGAATATCGGTAACGCAGCGGAATCGCGGAAAATCAAAATTTTTCGATTTCAAATTTTTTTTTTCGGATCAATTAAATAAACTTATTTATTTAATTATCCAATTATCAAATTCTGAAAAATTACACAAGAGATCAAATTTCTTGGCAATTACTGAATTGCCCTAAAACTTTGTAAATTGATTATTTTAGCCCAAAAATTATCAAATATAATTTTGGATGATTCTAAATCATTTCTAAATTTTTTTTCAACACACCTAATGCATCAAAATCAGATTTCGCACAAATCCCCAATTTTTGAGTAATTGTCGTGAGCACCCCAATTTTCAAGTAATTGTATTTTGGTCCATTTTGTTCAAAACATGCCAAGATCAAATCCAATCTACCCAAAAATTTACATGCATCATATTCATACTATAATACACCACATATATGAAAAGCCCCAAATTTGGAGTGGGTTATGAACTCTAATTTTTCAATTTCATCAAATTGTCAAATTTCACCAAATTTACAAAATCCAACACTTTAATCCATTCAATACTTCACCAATCTAGCCTCACCACTTTGAAAAAACTCTAGAACAATTCTAGGTCACCAAGGAGTGGCTTACTAACTCTAGAATGACAACTTTGATTTTCAAAGAATCAAAAGTAAGCTTTAAAACAAGTTTAAGCTCACTTACATGCATCAATCTTTCACACAAGTTCTCAGCCAAATAAACACAAACTATAATAGAAGAAAGAACATCAAAGCAACACAAAATGATGCCAAGCATGTTAGAAATAATTTCCATGTTGAAAGCTTTAAAGAAAGACTTACAAAATCCAAGTTTTCATGCCTTTTCTCCTTTGGCCTTCAAACTTTTCTCTCAACTTTCTTTTATGTTTATTTTGTGTATTTGAATTTCTTAAACCCTAAAAATGAAACAAAACAATATATACCTCCTCCAAAATGAGCCTTGGCCGAAATTTAGGGAGAAATAAATAAAATATCTAGATATTTTACTTTTGTTTGATTTAAAGGTTTATCAACTTGTTTTGCTTTTATCATTACACTTTAATGATTCCAAACAAGTCAACAATGACAACTTAAAAAATATAACACTTATATTTAATAAGGACATGGCCGAAAATTACAAAATAAAAATGGAAATAGATATTTTCATTTTAAACAATTTAATCAAATATCTAAAGAAGTCAAAACCATTTTGACAACATTTTCCTTTAAGTATAAAGTCAACAATTTACACTTATAATCATTTCTTCACTTTATCATTTGGTAAGATATTTATATTATAATTATATTAATTATTTAACAATTAAATAATTAATCAATTAATTAAATACAAATATATCAAATATATGTATTATATTTACTTTAAATATCTCAAATACATATATAAATGATATATGTCAAATACCTTTATTTGATAATTTATTAATGTGTATTTAATAATATCATATATTAAATACAAATACACATTAATTAGGAAATGACGGTTCGACCCGTTTGCATGTATTTTTCGTTTAACGTTTAAACGATTTATAAATAATAATCATTATTCATAAAAATTGCCCTAGTGCTCTACGAGTATATTTCATTAGTGAGACTCTCTAGATTCAGGTATATCCGTCACAAAATCCAATTTCGTGTCCATAATTTACCCACCCGTAAATTATGACGACCACTGATAAACTAGCTGAATCATACATGTCGAGGTCATTGCATACGTATAATCCATCCGTCACAGGTATCCGGATAATCCCAGAGATATAGATGTAAACGTCAAATCTCTATAGGTATTATCCCGTCGACGATTCTATTAGCAATCTATAAATAACATTCGGAACTCATTTCCGAAGTATACTATGGCCATAGATTTAACTCATTGCTAATCACATATGGACTGCCTATGCTCTGTATACAGAACTGATGGATCCTATCTTGACACACACATGATATCTTGAGGATCGGTCCACACCCAACGAACATGCGGAGGTCTGATCTAAATAGATCGGTGACGTGACTGCCATCTAAGTGTGGAGGATGTCTCATACATCCACAGTGGTGTCTCAAGTCGAAGGACCACTATGCTACTCAACCCGAGAAGATTCTTATTGACGTTGGTATACCATCCATTAAGAATCTTCAGTGAGTCATTCAGTGTTTATCCACTATAAACACCTACACGTCTATACGAGTCTCTCAAGACTCATGGTTCATTGGGATAAACCATCGGACCAAGTCTCGATATACGACATGTATCGGTCTCAGCCGATTTGACTAACCGACCCGTGTTAGTAAATCTTGACCAGGAACATTATTTGATAATATACATTTAGCAGTGACACTTCCCAATGTCAATTACAAACTAGTTTTGTAACTGTGTACTGCATTATATATTATCGGGCCTTTTTCTAATATATACATATCACTAAACCACATTTAGTTTCAATCTAATAGTAATTAGATCGAATACATATATAAAAACAAGAGGTGTAACCACTAAGAAAGTAATATCATGGAATAAGGGGATGTTCGTATTCATGAATCAGACATAAATACGGTCCGGATTGGCGCTCTGAGCACCAACTCCAACAAAAGCCCGAGGTGGTTATAAATACATCGTCACTTCCATTGATGATTATTCTAGATATGTATATGTTTACCTAATGCAGCATAAGTCAGATACATTTGAAAAGTTCAAAGCGTGCTGAGGTTGAATCAGTTAGGTAAAGCATCAAAATTCTACGATCAGATCGTGGAGGAGAATACCTTGATAGAGATTTCGAGGAATTCTTAGTTGAGCATGAAATTGTTTCACAGATCACAACACCTAGAACACCACAACAAAATGGTGTTGCAGAAAGGAGAAATCGCACCCTACTAGACATGATGAGATCAATGTTTAGTTATAACACTCTATCTAGTTCATTATGGGGGTATGCATTGCAAACTGCAATGTATATCCTGAATGTAGTTCCTTCTAAGTCTTTTTCTAAGACTCCCTTAGAGTTGTGGAATGGTCGTAAAGCCAGTTTGTGATATTTCTACATATGAGGGTGTCCAGCACATGTGCTAAAGAATAAGACTACTAAGTTGGAACCACGTTCACATGTGTGCCTATTTGTAAGCTATCCTAAGGAAACTAGGGGTAGATTCTTTTATAGTCCAGAAGATAATAAATTATTTGTGTCGACAAATGCTACATTTCTTGAAGAGGACTATATGAGAGAGTTCAAACCTCGAAGTAAAGTGTTACTTGAGGAGAAACTTGCTGGTACAGCCAGTACACCATTGTCAAATGTTGACAAAGACATAACATCTTCTACATCTGAAAGTCAGATGCAAGTTTATCAGGATTCCATACCACATAGACGTAGTGAGGGTTGTAAGACAACCTGAACGCTATCTAGGAAATGGTGAGGTGCAAGTTGTTACATATTGTGATGATATAGATGATCCATTGACCTATCGTAGTGCAATGGAAAATACTGATAAAGAGGAATGGCTAAAAGCCATGAACCTCGAGATGAAGTCTATGTACTCTAACTCATTCTGGGAACTTGTAGACCAACCTGATGGGGCAAAACCCATAGGTTGCAAGTGGATCTACAAGAGAAAAAGAGGAATAGATGGGAAAATACAGACTTTCAAGGCTAGGCTAGTGGCAAAGGGTTATACCCAGAAATAAAGAGTTGACTATGAAGAAACTTTCTCGCCAGTAGCCATGCTTAAATCCATCAGGATTCTTCTTTCCATTGCCGCATATTATGACTATGAGATTTGGAAAATGGACATCAAGACTGCATTCTTGAATGACAATCTTGATGATAATATCTATATGGTACAACCAGATGGGTTCATTACCCAAGGTCAAGAGCAAAAAGTTTACAAGTTGCAAAGGTCTATTTATGGACTTAAGCAATCATCTAGATCTTGGAACATAAGGTTTGATACTACTATCAAGTCTTATAACTTTGAGCAGAACATCGATGAGCCTTGTGTTTACAAGCGAATCATTGATGGGAATGCGATTTTCCATGTGTTATACGTCGATGATATTTTACTCATTGGGAATGATGTAAAGATATTATCGGGCGTGAAAATCTGGCTAGCTAACCAATTCCAAATGAAATATTTGGGAGAGTCAAGTTATGTACTTGGGATCCAGATTATTTGGGATCGCAAGAAATGACTGTTAGCAATGTCTCAAATGAAGTGGTTTTAAGAGGAATATCGGTAACGCAGCGGAATCGCGGAAAATCAAAATTTTCCGATTTAAAATTTTTTTCTCGGATCAATTAAATAAACTTATATATTTAATTATCCAATTATCAAATTCTGAAAAATTACACAAGAGATCAAATTTCTTGGTAATTACTGAATTGCCCCAAAACTTTGTAAATTGATTATTTTAGCCCAAAAATTATCAAATATAATTTTGGATGATTCTAAATCATTTCTAAAATGTTTTTCAACAAATCTAATGCATCAAAATCAGATTTCACACAAATCCCCAATTTTTGAGTAATTGCTGTGAGCACCCCAAATTTTCAAGTAATTGCATTTTGGTCCATTTTGTTCAAAACATGCCAAGATCAAATCCAATCAACCTAAAAATTTACATGCATCATATTCATATCATAATACATCACATATATGAAAATTCCCAAATTTAGAGTGGGTTATGAACCCTAATTTGTCAATTCATCAAATTTTCCAATTTCACAAAATTTACAAAATCCAACACTTTAATCCATTCAATACTTCACCAATCTAGCCTCACCACTTTGAAACAACTCTAGAAAAATTCTAGGTCACCAAGAAGTGGCTCAAAAACTCTAGAATGGCAACTTGATTTCCAAAGAATCAAAAGTAAAGCTTTGAAACCATTTCAAGCTTACTTACATGCATCAATCTTTCATCAAAGTTAACAACCAAAATAAACACAAACTATAAGAAGAGAGACAACACCAAAGCAACAAAAAACGATGCTAAGCATGTTAGAAATAATTTTCATGTTGAAGACTTTGAAGAAAAACTTACAAAAACATGATTTTTCCAAGCATTATTCTTTAAGCCTTCAAGCTTTTCTCTAATATTATTTTATGTTTATTTGGTATCTAATGAACTTGATAAACCCTAAAAGTGAAACAAAACAATATATACCTTCACCAAAAGGAGCCTTGGCGGAATTCGATGTAGTATAAAATATCTAGATATTTTTTTTTATTTCATTTACAGTTTCTTTAATCAACTTGCAAATTTTATCATTACACCTTTAATGAAAATTCATAAGTCAACAAAAGCAACTTACATATATTAATGATATATGTCAAATACCTTTATTTGACAATTTATTAATGTGTATTTAATAATATCATACATTAAATACAAATACACATTAATTAGGAAATGACGATTTGGCCCGTTTGCATGCATCTTTCGTTTAACGTTTAAACGATTTATAAATAATCACCATTATTCATAAAAGTTTCCCTAGTGCTCTACGAGTATATTTCATTAGTGAGACTCTCTAGATTCAGGTATATCCGTCATAAAATCTAATTTCGTGTCCATAATTTACCCACCCGTAAATTATGACGACCACAGATAAACTAGCTGAATCATACAGGTCGAGGTCATTGCATACGTATAATCCCTCCGTCACAGGTATCCGGATAATCCCAGAGATATAGATGTAAACGTCAAATCTCTATAGGTATTATCCCGTCGACGATTCTATTAGCAATCTATAAATAACATTCAGAACTCACTTCCGAAGTATACTATGGCCATAGATTTAACTAATTGCTAATCACATATGGACTACCTATGCTCTGTACACAGAACTGACGGATCCTATCTTGACACACACAAGATATCTGAGGATCGGTCCACACCCAACGAATAGGTGGAGGTCTGATCTAAATAGATCGGTGACGTGACTGCCATCTAAGTGTGGAGGATGTCTCATACATCCACAGTGGTATATCAAGTCGAAGGACCACTATGCTACTCAACCCGAGAAGATTATTATTGACTTTGGTGTACCATCCATTAAGAATCTTCAGTGAGTCGTTCAATGTTTATCCACTATAAACACCTACACGTCTATATGAGTCTCCTTAGACTCATGGTTCATTGGGATAAACCATCAGATCAAGTCTTGATATACGACATGTACTGGTCTCAACAGATTTGACTAACCGACCTGTGTTAGTAAATCTTGACCATGAACTATATTTGATAATATATATTTAGCAGTGACACTTCCCAATGTCAATTACAAACTACCTTTGTAACTGTGTACTGCATTATATATTATCGGGCCTTTGTCTAATATATACCTATCATTGAACCATATTTAGTTTCAATCTAATCGTAATCAGATCAAATACATATATAAAAACAAGTGGTGCAATTATAAATAAGTAATATTATGGAAAAAAAATTGATCGTATTCATGAATCAGACATAAATACGGTCCGGATTGGCGCCCTGAGCACCAACCCCAACATCAAGCAACCTATATCGATAAGATTCTTGTGCGATTTGGTATGCAGAATTCCAAGAAAGGTAATTTACATTTCAGGTATGAAATTCATTTATCAAAGGACCAGTCTCCTAATACACCTCAAGAGTCGAGGAGATGAGACATATATCATATGCTTCAGCAGTTGGAAGTATTATGTATGCTATGTTATGCACGAGACCGGACATCTATTTTCCAGTGGGAGTAGTCAGTAGGTTTCAATCCAACCCTAGATTAAATCATTAGGTAGCGATGAAACATATTCTCAAGTATATTCAGAGAACGAGAAATTATATGCTAGTATATACAAGTCATGATATGATTATAAGAGGATATACTGACTCTGATTTTTAGACGGATGTCGATTCTAGGAAATCAATATCTGGATCAGTGTTCACCCTAGGTGATGGGGCTATAGTATGGATGAGCATAAAGCAATCTTGTATTGCTGACTCCACCATGAAGGCTGAATATGTAGCAGCTTGTGAAGCAGCTAAGGAAACAGTCTGGCTCCGTAAGTTCTTGGTAGATCTGGAAGTTGTTCCAGATATGGATAAACCGCTCACACTTTATTGTGATAATAGTGGTGCAGTGACAAACTCCAAAGAACCAAGAAGCCACAAGAAGGGTAAGCATATTGAGAGGAAATATCACCTCATCAAGGAGATAGTGCAGAGGGGAGATGTCACTGTCACGCAGATTCCATCCGCAGATAACCTGGCTAATATGTTTACAAAGACCTTATCGGCTAAAATGTTTGAAGGTCAACTAAAAGGTTTAGGATTACATGACATGTCCCATTTGCTCTAGTCCAAGTGGGAGATTGTTCCTAAAGCTTCATGTATTGTAAACAGAATTGATTATTGTAATAATAAATGCATTATTCATTTTATTTAAGTTGTTTGATTTATATCGCATATTGTCCAATTGTCTTGTTTACCTTGATTACTATTATACCTTAAGACTTATGGTATGTTTGATGCACAAGAGGATTTAAGTCTGAAGTTAGTAATCTAAATAGTCCATAGAGAGCAAACAAATATGGTACTTTGTTTGTGATTTATCTATAGCTGCAGTCCATTCTATACTTGTATGACGATCTTGATATGGGATCGTTCATGTAGTGACATGGGAATGTAGGCACCTTGTATGATGAGATCATATAGGACTGGACTCAGACAAATACAAATTTCTTTTAATATCTGTTAACCGAAGAAATTCATTTTATCTAATAGATGTTCATATATGGATTCGATCTTAATCCTGAGTGTACTACGAAATCCTGCATGACAGGCTATGTCATTTGATTTACTATGGTGAGGTTGGTGTAGCATTCCTGGCCAATAACTACGTATTTTGGGGATATGATTTGGTGTGTAGTTGAGAATGTTTTACATAGATATGGAATTCACTCGTTCTTATGAGAAGCAGAAGAGTATATATTTTAAGAGTTGATTCAGGACTTGAACAATTTGAGTGCTCAACTTTTCTATTACGAATAGAAAGTTTTATATTCATAATTGTTATGAATTAATTGTTCATTATAAAATCAATGGTGCTTAAGAGACAAAATATTTAGAGGGGTTTAACTGACTTTTGACCCGGCTCTATTTATGAGATATTCGTGAATGGCTATATCCATAAGTAATGACTATAATGATGGACACCGAAGTTGTTCGATTTATTTTATCCATCTACGGTAACATGAGTTCAACTTCGAGTTTTTAGTGGAATAACGCGGAGTTAATAATTTGTAATATTTGATTAAAGAGTTTAATTAGTATTTTGGAATTATTGGATCTCGGAACCGTATGTCCATTTGGTCCCCGTGCTAGCTCGATTAACTGTAGCAAACCTAATATAATTAGATTGTCTAATAATATACTCACATTATATTTATATATTATTAATGAGATTAATAATATTTATTGTCACAAATGAAATCTATGTTAAATTAGTTTAACTTAATGTTTTCTAGAATTCTTTGATTATGAGATAATCAAGTCTTGATTATGAGATAATCAAGTTAGTAATAATTATGAGATAATTACTACAACATAATTGAAGGTAATTTAATCATTATTGAGATAATGATTTTTATTTACCTTGGAGACAAATCCATATGGCTTGCCATGCTCTCCAATTTATTATGTCTATTAGGTGTCTTGTATACACCTAATAGTTTTGTCATTAGCTAATCCATTCTTATTCTTTGGTATGGCCTCCACATTTATGTGTTTTCCATTGAAAGAAAGCATTAGATGCTTAATGACAAAGTCCTTGTCTTTAGCTTATCATTTCTTATGCTTTGGTATGACATTCACATTTTTGTGTTGGCCATTACAAGAAAGCATTAGAAGCTTAATGACAAGGTTAGTTGACTTGTGTAAGAGAATATAATCTCTATCATTTCTCTCACTTCTAAGGTTAACATTTTTCATTCATTCACACAAGTGCAATTGAGAGAAAATAGAGAGAGTTCAAACATTCACAAGTGTTGTGAGAGTGTTTGAAATTCCGAAAGCCAAACACCATTGTGACATCTTAATTCTCTAAATTATTTAGAGTTTTGATCTTTGTGAGTGAAGCTCACACTTCGGTTTGTTGGTTTCGAGTCATAGTTTGGAAGATCGAGTGGTTGATCCAAGCGTTGGACATCAAAGGATTGATTTCGGCTACTACAACAAAGAGAGAAGGTAAACAAATTTTTAAAGATCCATACTGGAGCCGGTGCCACCACAAGCAACTTCCACCGCGCTCAGGAAAGTCGTTTCCTACACTAAGATGTTGAGAAATAAATAAATTCTTATATACTACAATAAGAATTGCAAAATGAATACTTTGATTACTGAAATTCTAATTACAAAAGGAATTGCAAAAGGAATTAGTTTCCTAAAAGATTTAAACTACTAGCTAATATGCTGAATTTGAGTTGGTGTTTTTCTGGATTGAGTTGCCCTTTCTCCTGCTCATTATCATTGAATTTATAAGCTCATTTCAAGAGATAATCGAACCCCCAATTTCTACTTCCTGTAACCGTACACACTTTCCACCTTTGGAGGAAATGGCTCCCGATTTTGAAAGAAGTGACTTGATGAAGGGAGTTCTCACTTTCTATAACCATTTTTATATAATTTTTGACCTGATTGGTAGTGGTCGAGGCTTGAATTAAATTTTGGTGCAAATAATGTCTCCCACATGCTTATAACTGAGAGGCCAATTTGTTGGGGTTTTGGGCGAATGGCGCAGCGGAAGCGCGGTTCGGGCGAAATCGTAATTTAAAACATTTTCAAATTACCGAATAAATTATTCAATATCTAATATGAATAATTTATTCATATTTCACCTAAACCTATTTATTCGATATCAAATAGCGACATAAATATAAAGGAAACGTCGTGAAATATTTACGAAAAATATTTTTCCGTAAAATGATGCAATACGTGTTTTTGACCGAACCGACCACCCAAAACTTATGGAGACTGCCCATGTCAGCTCCAATAGTGTTAGGGCAGTTCATGGGCTGCCCGAACAATGAAGAACTCACTGTTTGGACAGCCGTCACCCGGTTGGCTCAAAAGTCACCCGGTAACGCCGTTTTTCACCGTTTTCGCTTATTTCAACTCCGAAATATTTTCCGGAAATTGTTCCAATTCCCAAAACACATCCAATACATTCATAACACATTATTTTCATCACAAAATTTCCAGTTTATTCAGATCTGATCCAGAAACCGAAAATCCCAATTTTCATGCTTTAAATCCAAATTTTTAAGATTAAATCAATTAATCAAAACACCAACCAAAGTCACCACACATGAAGCACCCAAGAACAATTCTAGGTGTTACAAGAGTGGTCATAACACTCTAGAATGGAAACATATCATCAAATGAACAAATTGGACCAAAATTACAATAATTCCATCCAAAACTACTTCACACATGCATCAACACTTCCAATTCATCATCCACAACCAAAAGCCCAAAATTTTCAGAATTGAAGGATCCCTAGAACCTTTCTAAATCATCAAGAAACAAAAAACTAAATTTTCAAGCTTAGGGTTTTGAAGAATTACCTTAAATCTCGTAAATCATTAGCCTTTTTTTTTTTCTTGATTTTCCTTCATTTCTTCATGGTTTCTTCAAACCAAGATTGAGAGCTTTTCTTTTGGTGTTTGGTCGGTCATTGATGATGAATAAATGAAGAAGAAAATATTTCCCTTTTTTAAAATTGCATTGCCGTCATTTAGGGGTATTATGGTCATTTTTTACAATTTAATCTAATTAAATTATATTAAGCTTTTTGGTGGCCAATCAAATTCACACACATTTAGCTTAATAAAAACATGCCATGTGTTCAAATAATAATTAAACATATTTCATAACAATTATGAAAAAGTTTATCAATTAATTATTCAAATATTTTACAATTAAATATCTAAATAATTAATTAATATAATTATTATTATATATGTATTTTATTTACAATAAATAACAAATACATATATTTATGGCATGTGTCAAAATCTCATTTGACGAATAATTAATGTGTATCTAATCGTATTATGTATCAAATACAAATACACAGTAATTACGATTCGGATTGGCACTCCGAGCACCAACCCTAACACGATTAATATGTATTTAGGCATGCTCTCCAAATCCCTTAATCTTTTTTTGCACCTAAAAACGTTAAGTTCAAGAAAATCCAAGCAGTATATCCCTAACCATTACTTTATGTCATTTTAGTTTCCTAATATAATAGATAGCAAGTTCCAAAACTTTACCTTCATGATATGTTATGTAACAAGGATTAACTTGCAGGTTTTCACAATTTTTTTTTGAAAAAGTATCGATTGGCTTTAACTGGTAGGATTGTAGCTGTGTTGTTGGCTTATGTATGATTTTTTTTTACACAAATAAATCATAAGTTGGCTTATTCATTTTATTCACAATAAAAAGTGACATTGGGGCCAAAATTTTACAAATGACTAACAAGAAAGAAAGAAGAACATAAACATATGATGACCATAGTGTTGAAAGAAACGCATGCCAGGCATGCAAAAGAAAACAAAAAACAAAACGGTGCATGATTGAAGGCAGCTGGTGAGAGTTGGCAAAGTTGCCAACTGCCCAAACCGCGTGGTACTGTTCACGCGGTTTGGGCACTATAAAAGGGCCATGAATCCATTTGTAAAATCATCCCAAAAGTGTGAGGAAAGATAGAGAGTAAAGTGTTTGAGAGTTTTTTGTAAAGCTTGTGTTGTAAGCTTTGTAATTCTTTTGTGGGTATATATAAAAGAAGAGTTTTCTCTCAATTCACCTCTATTAGTGTGAGTTTATTCACAACAAGTGGTATCAGAGCTACGGTTCCACGGAGGGATCCCGAAATTCAGAAACGAAGTTTCGGTTCGGAAAGTCGGTTCCGACAAAAGTTGTCGAAAATCGATTTTGAGCATATCATCGGACTTTTCACGGCGAGACGAGCACGGTGATATTTTCCGGCGATCGAACGGAGGTCCCAGATTCCCGCACGCGCCGCACGCGCCAGGCAGAGACGATCCCACGCGCCAGACGCGCAATCCACGCGCTCCACGCGCCAGCCTGAGGAAGAAGACGACTGCCACGTCAGCGGTCCAGTCAGCGCCACGTGTCGCACAGTCAGCGCACAGTCAGCGCCCAGTCAGCGCCACGTCAGCGCACAGTCAGCAGCCCAGTCACCCGCCACGTCAGCGCCCAGTCAGCGTACAGTCAGCGCCCAGTCAGCTGCCACGTCATCGACACGTCAGCTGCCACGTCAGCAGTGCCACGCCAGCGGTGTCTGGTAAATTTCAGATAGGTCCCTGAACTTTCTGAAAATTACAGTTTAGCCCCAATACTTTCAGATATTTACAATTTAGTCCCTGAACTTTTTGTAAATTGCAATTTAGTCCCTGAACTTTTCCGTAATTGCACTTTGGCCCCTGAACTTTCGGAAATTGCACTTTGACCCCTGTAATTTCTGGAATTTGCAATTTGGTCCCTGTGTCGGATTTTGACAAACGAAGTGTCATTTCCACCATTTTCGGCCATTCCGGACGCAACGGTGAGGTCCGTTTTTTGAAATTCTGCTTAGAATTTTTATGATGGAGGGGAGCAACGGAAAAATGATTTTGTTAACCAGTACAAACTATTTCACATGGAGAGGAAGGATGAAAGACCTTCTGTATGTGAAGGACTATGATGGATCGGTATTTCTGGAGGAGAAACCAGAAGGAATGACCGATGGAAAGTGGGCTAATCTTCACCAGAAAACATGCAGTACTATTCGTCAGTGGATCGACGACAGTATCGTGAACCATGTCAGTGAAGAAACAAATGCACGTGTTTTATGGAGAAAGCTGGAGGAGCTTTTTCGAGCAAAGACTGGAAACAACAAGCTGTACTACATCAAGAAGATGATGGGTTTGAAATACCAGGAAGGTACAGCTGTGGCGGACCATATCAATGATTTCCTCGGAACCATGAAGGAATTGTCTGGATTGGGCATAGACTTCGGAGATGAGGTAAATGGTTTAATACTCCTTAATACGTTACCAGAATCTTGGGAAACGTTCAGATCTACGGTGATCAATTCAGCCGCAGATGGGAAAGTCACTATGGAGATGGCAAAGACCAGGATCTTTGAGGAAGAAAAGAGGACGAGAATGCAGGAGTCAGCATCAGCCTCAACCTCAGAAGCTCTAGTGACAGAGAAGAACACCAGAATGGGGAGAAGTAAAAGCCGAGGCCCAGGTAGATCAGACAAGAACCGAGGTAAGTCAAGAACTAGAGACATTGAGTGCTATCACTGTAAAAAGAAAGGCCATATGAAGCGGGATTGCTACAAACTGAAGAACGAGCAGTCCAGAAGAGATGGTGACTCTAATCAAGAAAGAGTTGCTACTACCACCGAGAAAACCTCCAAAGACTTCTGCATAATGTATGAAGAAGCTGTTGTGAATCTTGCCAGCCACGAGACCAGTTGGGTGATAGATAGTGGCGCCTCCATACACGCCACATCTCGCAGAGACTTCTTTTCATCTTACACACCAGGGGACTACGGTGCTGTAAGGATGGGGAATGACGGACAGTCCAAAGCCGTCGGTATTGGAGACATCTGCCTTGAACAGAGAATGGGACAAGGCTAGTGTTGAAGGGAGTCAAGCACATCCCAGATATCCGGTTAAACCTGATCTCAACAGGCAAGCTGGATGATGAAGGTTTCTGCAGCACCTTTAGTGACGGATGCTGGAAGCTCACTAAAGGGTCAATGGTCGTGGCACGAGGTAAGAAAAATTCAACTTTGTATTTGATGCATGCTAAGCTTTCAAATAGTAGCATAAATACAGTTAACAGCAATGAGGCAGCCGAGTTGTGGCATAAAAAGCTCGGTCACATGAGCCAAACAGGGATGGAGATACTACGCAGGCGGAATGTTCTTCCGGAATTGAAGAACTCACACTTACGGAAGTGTGAACACTGCATGGCTGGAAAGCAGAACAGAGTATCCTTCCAGAGCTCCCCGCCTCAACGGAAACCGGAGGTACTAGATCTCATACATTCAGATGTATGCGGTCCGATGCAATCCACGCGCTCCACGCGCCAGCCTGAGGAAGAAGACGACTGCCACGTCAGCGGTCCAGTCAGCGCCACGTGTCGCACAGTCAGCGCACAGTCAGCGCCCAGTCAGCGCCACGTCAGCGCACAGTCAGCAGCCCAGTCACCCGCCACGTCAGCGCCCAGTCAGCGTACAGTCAGCGCCCAGTCAGCTGCCACGTCATCGACACGTCAGCTGCACGTCAGCAGTGCCACGCCAGCGGTGTCTGGTAAATTTCAGATAGGTCCCTGAACTTTCTGAAAATTACAGTTTAGCCCCAATACTTTCAGATATTTACAATTTAGTCCCTGAACTTTTTGTAAATTGCAATTTAGTCCCTGAACTTTTCCGTAATTGCACTTTGGCCCCTGAACTTTCGGAAATTGCATTTTGACCCCTGTAATTTCTGGAATTTGCAATTTGGTCCCTGTGTCGGATTTTGACAAACGAAGTGTCATTTCCACCATTTTCGGCCATTCCGGACGCAACGGTGAGGTCCGTTTTTTGAAATTCTGCTTAGAATTTTTATGATGGAGGGGAGCAACGGAAAAATGATTTTGTTAACCAGTACAAACTATTTCACATGGAGAGGAAGGATGAAAGACCTTCTGTATGTGAAGGACTATGATGGATCGGTATTTCTGGAGGAGAAACCAGAAGGAATGACCGATGGAAAGTGGGCTAATCTTCACCAGAAAACATGCAGTACTATTCGTCAGTGGATCGACGACAGTATCGTGAACCATGTCAGTGAAGAAACAAATGCACGTGTTTTATGGAGAAAGCTGGAGGAGCTTTTTCGAGCAAAGACTGGAAACAACAAGCTGTACTACATCAAGAAGATGATGGGTTTGAAATACCAGGAAGGTACAGCTGTGGCGGACCATATCAATGATTTCCTCGGAACCATGAAGGAATTGTCTGGATTGGGCATAGACTTCGGAGATGAGGTAAATGGTTTAATACTCCTTAATACGTTACCAGAATCTTGGGAAACGTTCAGATCTACGGTGATCAATTCAGCCGCAGATGGGAAAGTCACTATGGAGATGGCAAAGACCAGGATCTTTGAGGAAGAAAAGAGGACGAGAATGCAGGAGTCAGCATCAGCCTCAACCTCAGAAGCTCTAGTGACAGAGAAGAACACCAGAATGGGGAGGAGTAAAAGCCGAGGCCCAGGTAGATCAGACAAGAACCGAGGTAAGTCAAGAACTAGAGACATTGAGTGCTATCACTGTAAAAAGAAAGGCCATATGAAGCGGGATTGCTACAAACTGAAGAACGAGCAGTCCAGAAGAGATGGTGACTCTAATCAAGAAAGAGTTGCTACTACCACCGAGAAAACCTCCAAAGACTTCTGCATAATGTATGAAGAAGCTGTTGTGAATCTTGCCAGCCACGAGACCAGTTGGGTGATAGATAGTGGCGCCTCCATACACGCCACATCTCGCAGAGACTTCTTTTCATCTTACACACCAGGGGACTACGGTGCTGTAAGGATGGGGAATGACGGACAGTCCAAAGCCGTCGGTATTGGAGACATCTGCCTTGAAACAGAGAATGGGACAAGGCTAGTGTTGAAGGGAGTCAAGCACATCCCAGATATCCGGTTAAACCTGATCTCAACAGGCAAGCTGGATGATGAAGGTTTCTGCAGCACCTTTAGTGACGGATGCTGGAAGCTCACTAAAGGGTCAATGGTCGTGGCACGAGGTAAGAAAAATTCAACTTGTATTTGATGCATGCTAAGCTTTCAAATAGTAGCATAAATACAGTTAACAGCAATGAGGCAGCCGAGTTGTGGCATAAAAAGCTCGGTCACATGAGCCAAACAGGGATGGAGATACTACGCAGGCGGAATGTTCTTCCGGAATTGAAGAACTCACACTTACGGAAGTGTGAACACTGCATGGCTGGAAAGCAGAACAGAGTATCCTTCCAGAGCTCCCCGCCTCAACGGAAACCGGAGGTACTAGATCTCATACATTCAGATGTATGCGGTCCGATGCAGACACGAACACTCGGAGGGTCACTGTATTTTGTGACATTCATTGATGATCATTCAAGGAGGATATGGGCATACACCTTGAAGAGAAAAGATCAAGTGCTGGGAGTGTTCAAGGAGTTTCATGCCTTGGTGGAGAGAGAAACCGGCAAGGCAAGAACTGAAGTGCATCAGAACAGATAACGGTGGAGAATACAGAGGTCCGTTTGATCAGTACTGCAAGACGCAAGGAATCCGACATCAAACGACACCTCCGAAGACACCTCAGCTGAATGGCCTAGCTGAGAGGATGAACAGAACCTTGTGCGAGGAGGATCAGAAGCTTGCTGTCACAAGCCAAGCTGCCGAAGACATTTTGGGGGGAGGCACTCATCACAACAGTTCATGTTTTGAACATGTCCCCAGCGGTCGCACGAAAGGTATGTTCCTAACCAGCTTGGACAGGTAAAGAAGTGTCATACGAGCACTTACATGTCTTTGGGTGCAAAGCTTTTGTACACATCCCAAAGGACGAGAGATCCAAACTTGATGCGAAGACGCGACAGTGTGTCTTTATTGGTGTGGGAACACAGAAACTGAGCGACGCCGTTCCTAGGCTCGCGGCCTAGTTGGGAAGGATTACATAATATGGAGTCGCCACCCGGTGTGAACCGGGACAAAGATTTAAGGCCGCACTCACCCCTCGCAAGAGAAGACCTCAAACCGTTGGGTTCGGAATGGTCCCTTACTTATGTCACTTGTAATGAAAGGATTCATATAATAATTTAAACAAACCAAAGTAAATTATTTCTAGAGGCATCATGCTTCTAAATTCACATTTATAAATAAATGGGCGCCTAAATATACATGTATTTCATATATAAGATTGCATGCTTAACATATATCAAGATAACAACTAACATACATCTTTACTTGCATATCATATTCAGGAAAAACACAAGCACACATGTTAACCATACAAGCACACATACTAACCATACAAGCACACATATGGGTACTTTTCCAAGTGGTACGTGGAATTGTAGCCCAAGTACAGACCGCACTACCGTCCATTCGGAATCGGCTACGGAATTTACGTCTGGGTTTCCATCCGATATACCGCGAGAAATAATACTCAAATGGTATCATGACACAAGCATATGAATGGTAATACATTTGCATAAGAAAGATCAACCAATAGGCAATTATGCATGAATATAATAAGACAGACTCAGTTCAGTGTGTGCACGTTCGTTATAGCGTTCGTAAACGCGTTCGAACGGAAATGAAACAGAATGCTCACGTTCGAGTAGCGTTCGTAAACGCGTTCGAACGGAAATGAAACGGAATGCTCACGTTCGAGTAGCGTTCGTAAACGCGTTCGAACGGAGATGAAACAATGCTCACGTTCGAGTAGCGTTCGTAAACGCGTTCGAACGGAGATGAGACAGAGAGCTCACGTTCGAGTAGCGTTCGTAAACGCGTTCGAACGGAGATGAGACAGAGAGCTCACGTTCGAGTAGCGTTCGTAAACGCGTTCGAACGGAGATGAGACCTGACACATAATAAGGCAAAAACACATGCGCGTTCGAGTTGCGTTCGTGAACGCGTTCGAACGGATACGGACCTGATGCAATACATAAACAGAAAATAAAAGGGCGCGGCGAAGCACTGCCGTAAAGGTGACCTTTTGGGGCTCTTGATCTCTCAAAGAGAGGACCTTTAGACCAACATGCTAAGCTCATGCGCATCACATTACACATACAAGAATAGAACCAATCATGTCAACCAAGTATGCCCGATTGAACATATCTTACGTCCAATCTGAACACACATCAACCGGCGCGGCAAAGCATCGTGGTAAAGGGCTTTTAGCCTCTCCCCATAGGGGATTTCACGTCACACTTACTAAGCCCATGCCTCGATTGACTCATACGAAATAACGATAATAATAGTATTAAACTAAGTATGCCCGATTGAACGTATCTAGCGTCCAACCGAACATACATCAACCGGCACGGCGAAGTAGTGTCACGAAGGTGGCCTTTTCAGCTCTTTGTCTCCTAAATGGAGGACCTTTGGACTAACTTACTAAGCCCATGCGCCTGGTTGAATCATGCAAAAATAAACAATATATTGAATTCAAGAGAAAAATAAATAAACAAAAAGCACACAATGAAAGAGAGATGGTGCCGTTTACTCAAGCGGTACGTGGAGTTGTGACCCGAGTGCAGATCATATTACCGTCCATTCGGAATCGGCTATGAAATTTATGTCCGGGTTTCCATCCGATATACCGCGAGAGTTGACACGTCCCTCATTCATCCAATGCCCACAACATATATCATACACATAACATATACCACAAATACAGAATATATAATCAAAGTAGATGACCAGAAAAAATGAGATTAAGTGTGAGAGATACCCTCAGGTCTAACCTTTAAAAGCCGTCTCTCGGACTCGCGTTCCACGGGAATCGAAAGGGGGGTAAATCTCCGCAACTTTCTGGTCTACTGGTTCAACGTCCTAGCTCACTGTTTCGCTGCTTTGCTTCTCGTTCGAACTCCGTTCTGCTCCTATTCGGCTCCTGTTTTTGCTGTTCACTGCACGGGCTAACCTGTTTCAATGTTTTTTAAAGAACTATTCCAAGTTGTGTGGGTTCTTAGTGCAATTAAAAGTGATTACTTTTAAGATTATCTATGTAGTTTTCTAAGTTACTGTTTTTTAAGGATTTGGGCTGCTGTGTGTTGGTTTTCGGTGATGTATGGAGGTTTAGAGGGGCTGGTTTTCAGTGGTGATTAGGGGTGGTTATTTGTGATAGATTCGGCTATGGAAGAGAGGGATTGTTTTGGTGTGATTTGCTTGTGATGTCTAGGATTTCTTGCTATAATCTTTGTGTGAATTGTGTGTATGAGCTAGAGAGATTGGAGAGGGAGATGGCCTTGGTTTGGTCATGTTTATATAGAGGAGAGGTAGGGTTTGGCCTTGTGTCACAAGGAAGAGATTTGTGCATTAAATTAGGATATGATTTAGTACTAGGTAAGGAAAGCAATGGATTTGATTGGGGACAGTCCTTGGCTAGATTAGGAATACAATATATTTGATTGGTTAGGATTAGGCATTTAATTTTGTTAGATTAGGAAGTCAATATTTTTAATTTGTTATGATTGATTTTAATTAGGTAATATCATCTTTAATTTAGGTATATAACATATTTGATTCATTTATATTAGGCATGATTTTATTTTATGTTTTATTTAATTGGTAAATGATTTAAATGTTTTATTTTAATGTTTAATATTTAATTATTTAATTTGGGATGTGTTTTATGGGCTTTTGGGGGCTAAATGGGCTGGGCGTGGGCTAGCAGCAAAACCAGAATTACCGGCTCCGTTCGAACGCCTCATAGCACGCGGCACTAACGTCCGCAATCTGCACAAGGTTCGAACGAAGTAAAACGACGCAGCACCAACGAAGACAGTGAGCTTATTTATTCTGAATTCCCTTCCGATATCCGTTTCCCCCCCCGCGCTTTCATGACTCAAAGGTAGTGCCTCCAAATGAGACTCATCATCGGGTTTCACATGCGAAAATGCAATGCCTACAGTCGCCCCCACTTTGATGGGACTTGTGCAGTGTGTGACTTTGAACATCCTATCAAAGTTATGCAATGCATTTTACTTACCTGGCTAGCTAGCTGTCTCGAGCTGAGCTGATACTGCAGTGGACCTCGATCCTGAGACGCATCTCGATGCTGCTGATGATGTGGGCCTCGATCCTGGGACGCATCCCAATGCTTGCAACCGACAACGGGGGCCTCGACCCTGGGACGCATCCCAATACCGCTGACAATATGTGGGCCTCGACCCTGGACGCATCCCGAAAATGATGATGCAGTGGACCTCGATCCTGGGACGCATCCCAATAGCTGCAACCGAAAACGGGGGCCTCGACCCTGGGACGCATCCCAATACTGCTGACAATATGTGGGCCTCGACCCTGGGACGCATCCCGAAAATGATGATGCAGTGGACCTCGATCCTGGGACGCATCCCAATGCTGCAACCGACAACGGGGGCCTCGACCCTGGGACGCATCCCAATACCGCTGACAATATGTGGGCCTCGACCCTGGGACGCATCCCAATGCTGCAACCGACAACGGGGGCCTCGACCCTGGGACGCATCCCAATACCGCTGACAATATGTGGGCCTCGACCCTGGGACGCATCCCGAAAATGATGATGTGGAGCTTCGCTCCTCAGCCGATATGGGCTTCGCCCCCAAGCTGACATGAGTGATGTGGAGCCTCGCTCCCCAGTCGATATGGGCCTCGCCCCCAAGCTGGTACAATGTGGAACCTCGCTCCTTAGCCGATATGGGCGTTCGCCCCTCCGAGACCCATACCCGGAACTAACTTCATTGGGATCTCAATCTTCAGATACTTACTGCCCATATCAAATGCTGTGCCTTTGCCATCTCTGATTGACTTACTGCTTGCTCTTTTCCGTCTTCGACACCTGTTTACACAAAACAGAACAAACACAAAAATATGCAATATAGGTTACGTGTATGCATGTATGCAGGAGTTTTTCTTATCCCGTTGGTTAGGTCTTTCCGCTGGCGACCAAGTTTTCTTCTCAGCAAAGTACAACTTCAACCTGTCGACATTGATTGGTTCTGTGAATTCATTTCCTTCCAAGTCTGATAGCTTCACTGCTCCATTTCCCAGGACTTTCTGAACGATGTAAGGTCCTTCCCAGTTAGGCCTGAATTTGCCTCTCGGATCTGTCGTCGACGGCCTTGACTGCTTAAGTACAAATCACCCTTTCCGATCTTTGTGGGACGTACTTTCTTGTTGAATGCCCGGGCTAGTCTCTTGATGATACACTGCATGTGATACAAAGACTTGTTCTCTTCTCATCCAACAGTGCTAACTGATCAAATCTCTGTGCGGCCCATTCCTTTCCGGTAATCCTGCCTCTGCTAATAATACCCTCAGGGACTGTATTTCCACTTCTACTGGCAATACGCTTCCATTCCGTAGACCAAGGAGTAAGGTGTTGCACCCTTGCCGTTCTGACCGACTTCTGTACCCCACAA
>SKCR01041872.1:0-59177 GCA_019454045.1 Zanthoxylum bungeanum | reverse complement strand
CACGACAATTGAGAGAGAAGAAGGTGAATAGTGATTTTTTTGTTTTTCCAAAAAACTTAATACAAAAATTGGTTGTTGTATGCTTTAAAGTCCAACATTTAATTAGGCAACTACTCACATCACAAATAGTGACAAGTGATGTAAGTAAAGAGGGTCCCACCCAATTTAAATTCCAAATCTAATTGGCATACACAACACACTTTGGGCTCAGGTTCGTTTAATCCGATTAAACGAATTTTCCGTCGCTACATAATTAAATCCAATTTAATTAAATAATAATGTCCAGCAAAATTATTACGAAAGTCGCTTATGAATTAATTCCAAATTAATTCGTTCGCCCGAATTAAAATCCAATTTTAATTCCGCATTGAAATCCAATTTCAATTAATATATCCAATATATTATTTAATCGATTAACTCCAAATTAATCGTGTTCTCTCTTCTAGAGGAATTTAATCCCAGATAAATTCTTGCCATAATTAATCCCATATTAATTTTCTCTCTCATAATTAATCCCAGATTAATTCTGTTTGAGTCAAATGTCATTGGTGAATCTTTGGGAAGTGACCCAAGAGATCCCTGGATATGTTGGCAGTAAATACGGTTGTCGGACTATCCAACACGTGCGTACCCCGTACCACATTCTCACATATTTACAAGACATGGTTGGCTTCTAGCAAAACATCATGCCTACCCAATTCTACAGAAATATTCAACAAAGAATATATAATGTATATTAGGTGTAGTATACAATGTAATGCGTAATACGATCCAGTATTGGATGTCACATGCTAGGCCTAGGGCTGGAATTGTGTTGCCCCATACGTAGGATATATCAGATCACTAGCAACTAGTCTCTGTAATCGGATAATCATGACATAGTCATATTATCCCGATAGCTGCAGTATATAAGAGTACTAGTTCTGTATCCTGCGTGAACATCATCTCCATCTTGACATCACACCAAATACACTACGATTCCCAGTAAATCCAGAAGAGGCGTACACAGAACCTGTTAAAGCTCTGGATGACCAAAACCAAAGTATACTGATTGTCGCAAGTATTAGCGATGTAAGTCTCAGGTTAAGACCACATACACCTACCCTGATTCGGATTCCCATAGACACATAGTCATACTGCCAATGGGATTTCGAGGGGTCTATCCAGAGCGAAGCTGTTCCCGGTCCAACGGCTAACAGAACCTCTTATCACACTCGCATAAGTATCCAATACTTAAATATATGAGAACTATGCCGTTAAGCTTCCATAACGCACACAAGTGTAATACTAGTCTATTCCGCATTATCGATGTCCAGTCTCGATAATACTACGACTAGGGATATTTAATGATTAACCGTTCGTGGATTAATATTGTCTCATATCTTATTAATCCGGTACTAATCATATGAACTTTTATCATTTATATATCCAAGTAATCCAATTACAAAATGATAAAATAGAAATTTCCTTTGTCACATAGTTAATTTGTACAAAAATACCATGTTCTTTACAAATAGTGATGCTATGGGTCATAATTTTCCAACAACAACATCTCAGGAAGCCGCGGACATGTGTCACAAGTCTATTGCGCGTCGTGACGCGCAGTCCTTCACGCGTCCCGATGCTCAGCCTGAAAATTTGCCTATAAATTCAGCTTCATTTCATTTAGAATTTTGATACTTTCCTTAAGGTTTTAATAAGGATCTAAGGACTGTATCTTATTTGTTTAATTTTTTGTAATTTAAATTATGCATTTTTATTTTTAATAATAGTTGTATTTTATTTACTTTTTATTTCTTTTATGTTTAGTAGTTAATTTTCTGCTGGGGGAAGGGTGAAGCTTTTATTATTATAGTTTAGATTAATCTCCCTTAATTATAATATATAAATTATCTTAAAACATGACTTAATTGGATACCGCATTTATGGTCGGTTTGACTTAATTAAATTGATTTTAACCTGACTAAATTGGATACGACCTTTATGGTCGGTTGGAATTAATTATAACTTGACTTAATCAGGATACGGCCTTTATGGTCGGTTGGTAATGACATGTAAATTTATATATTATAATAAGGGAGATTTCTAAATTAGAAATAGTAAAGGTAGATCCTCTAACCCCAGCATTTTATTTCTATTCTGGGAAAATGATGAAACACAATATTCATATGCTTAATAATTGAATTAATTATATTATGTTTAATGCTTTATTTTGTTTATTGAATCTTACGTCTAATGCTTCTTGTTGCATGATCACCAATAAGATTAATGTGGTAAACTTAAAATGAACTTGGAAAAGAGATTTTAGGTTTCAGCCTTGGATTCAATAGCTCACGATCTCACCTTGGGGCATGGTGATCCTTAGGTAGATTTCCTTCCAGGATAGACATATACCTATCGGGCGGGGGTAGCCATAATTGGAACTTGAACTTAATGAATTCAGGTAACTTGGTTAACATAGACATATGATTAATTGGGTTATACTGGGTATTTATATCTGACCATCGGAATAGGCTTTTTCATATCCTCGTGTTCTAGGTTAACAGACTGATTTAATACACATATATAAAAGAATCAATTCATCATTAGAGTAATATTGTGTGGAATCACAACCCTAGATATTTGTGTCTTTTGTTTATTTTCCTTAGTATTTTATTTTGTGTTTTTATTTATTTATTTATTTAGCAAATTCACATTCAACCAACCAATCAGCAATCATTCAATTATCCCTTTAATTAGATACTTGTGAATAAATAGTATCAATAATTAATAACAACAGTAGAAATTAAGTCCTCGTATGATCGATATTTTTATACTACTTGAGTGATACGTGCGCTTGCGTTAAATGTGTGATTTCACCGATCATTTATTTATTGAGTCTTAAGCATAATGCTTCTTGTTAACTGGCTACTAATAAGATTGATTTGGTAAACTTAAAATAAACTTGACAAAGGAATTTTAGGTTTCAGCCTTAGACTCAATAGCTCACGATCTCATCTTGGGGCATGGTGACCCTTAGGTATATTTCCTTCCAGGATAGACATATACCTGTCGGGCAGGGGTAGCCACAATTGGAACATAAACTTAATGAATTCAAGTAATTTGGTTATAATAGACATATGATTAATTGGATTACTTTGGGTGTTTGCATCTGACCATCGACATAGGCTTGTGCATATTTTCGTGTTCCAGGTTAGTAAATCGATATATTGCACAAACATAAGATAATCACTTCATCTTGAAAAGATATTGGAAGGATTCACAACTCTAGATAATTTTATAATATTGAATTTTCCTTTAATTTACTTTCGCACTGTTTTATTTACTTGTTTCAAATAAAAATCACCATCCAAACAACAATCAATGTATTAGATACTCGTAAATATTTAACGTCATTAATTAATAGCTAAGGTATTAAGTCCTCGTGGGATCGATACATTTTATACTACTTGAGGGATACGTGCGCTTGCGTTACGTGTGTGTTTATCACCGATCATATATTCCAAGCACATAGTTTGGATTCACATTTCAATATCTGTAGCCCATGAAATAAAATTGTATGATAAGACATCCAGAACAAAAATTTCATATTCATGTATAGAATTTCATGTTCATATATATGGTAATGTAAGCTTCAAAACTTTATGTTCTAAATATTTAAAGTTGTAACTTAGAACTTCAAGTTCTATTTTGTTCCCTAAAATTTCGAATTCTCTTTTAGAATTTATAACTCCAAACTTTAGGTTTAGATTTAAAAATTATCGTAGAACTTCAGTTCTAATTTATATCATTATTTTTCTGAACTTCAGGTTCATATATGAAAATGATAGATATATAATTTTTGATTCTAAGAGTTACAACTAAGAACTTCAGGTTATAATTTATTTGTAATGTCAATAGTAACTTTATACTTGTGCGTTAATATGATAACAATTTTGGCAGATATCTTTAAATTCAACATATTTTTATTGGATATTGCTGAATATGAAGCGTTTTCGATGTATAATTTAATTCCATTTTTAAGATTACATATATACCAGAACCTTATTCATTTGTTGCATTAGAGTTTTTTTTATCATGTCTATACTTAGTGGGGATTAACATTCACTACTCGGAATGTTAAGAATCTTATTTTCGTGTTCTTTGAGAACATTGTGTTTTATTTATAAATTAAAGTTCAAAACCATAAATTCTGATAGTAAAGGCTAATTTGAACTTTAGGTCTCATTAGCTATTTATTATTGCAAACTTCTGGTAGTAATAATAATATATATAATATAATTCAAAAGAATACATATACAATAGAAAATAAAATATAATAGAATAATTAAAAACATCACAAAAATATGTATGAACCAAAAATTACACACACATATTTGAAACTTCAGGTTCTCCTGAAAAATAATTTGTTGACCTAGAACTTCAAGTTACAATCTTACATTATTATTTAGAACATCAGGTCCTAAAAGGAAATTATATTCGAGAACATCATTTTATGATTGATAAGATTAATATTTAGAACTTCAACTTCATAAATATTATATTATAAATTCAGAACTTCAGGTTCTATGGTACATTTAAAACTATACGTTTTAATCTAAAGTCTAATTGATTGAGGCTAGAACTTCAGGTTCTTTAATTGTAGTGTAATTATAGAACTTCGGATTCTATAATTGTTTTGTAGATATAAAATTGGAGGTTCTAATCTAATAATTAATTAATGATTTTAGAACTTCGGGTTTTAATTTATCTCTTATAGTTAATTATAATTATGAAAGAAACTAAAATGAAATTATAAAAATTTAAAAAAAAAATTATTTTCTTATATAAGGGATCCAAATTAATGGCAATCATATAACATACTAATAAAAATAATAAGGTTTTAAACTAATATCATAATAAATAAAAGAATAACATAGTGAGTTAGAATTGTAGGTTCTAATTTTAATATTGAAATTCAGAACTTCTGGTTCTGATTTATTTATACTGAAGAAAGCCTAACACGATGCGCTCTAAGAGCCACTAAGAACAAGCCTTCGCCTCAACAATTACAATTGATCACTTAATCAAGTTTGATCACATATGATCATGATTTTGGGTTCATGCCATATTAATTAATCAAGCCATCAGTTATGATTGATCACCACGATTATGAACATCATCATCAACAAATGAGATTGATATCACGATATGATCAAATGCAATTGTAATTTGAAGGGGCGCAATTAGTTAGCTTGATATGTATCAATCTAAAACAAAGTGGCGCACCGATGAGGAGGAAAAATCATGATCATAATGAACGAGATCATAATCCACTAACACAAACATAATCAAATCAACTTATGTGAATTGGTTGCGACACTAATTCGTGATAATAGATGATTCAGCTCTCAATTGGCTTCGGATTTTATCGTGCTGATAATGTATTAGAAAAGAATAGAGAAATAGAAGAAGATAAGATACATTATAAAGTTGCAGACTTTTCTTATTAATTCTGAATAAATAAAAACTATAAATGTTTTCTCTGTATTTATAAGGAGGAGTTATGGTGAGATAATTATCTCTATTTAATATGGGATAAGTTATAAGAATAATAAAATAATTATTTAAATTATACAAGATAAATATTAAAGTAGTGAGGACCATACTACATATTTACAATATTTTTTTATTTTTCTAGGATTGATTGCATACATGTAACATATGGATGGCAATTTTGCCCACAAACCTGCAAACTCACAAAAACCCACCGCAATTGGTAGGATTTCGTAAATATTTAAGCGGGTTTGGTAATTTAAAATAAAACCCGTTGCAGGTTTGGTGCAGGTGTCATAATTAAGCAAAACCAGCGGATACCCACTGCGGGTATCCGCTACCCGCAAGTTTAATTCTTTTTTTGTTTTATCCGCAAGTTTAATTCTTTTTTTGTTTTATATCTTTAGGGGAACAAAATCTCTCATATAAAAGGACTCACTAACTTACTATTTTTGAATTGCTCTCTCTTAATATTTTTGAATTGCTTTTGGGTCATGGTTCAATAATCTTGATGATATGAATTTAACATAATAAAGGGTATTCATCTAGTGATTCATGGATGCAATTGTGATAATATGAATTTGACATTATATTATAAATATTATAAATTTTTATTTATGTGTCATAATTTGTAAATTATCAAATACATTTTTTTTGTATGTTATGAAAAAGTATCAATGTTTAATTAAAAAGATTATATTATTAAGAGAGTAAGGGAATTCAATATTTTAAAAACCCGTAAAAAATCTGCTGGGTACCAATACGGGTTTGGTAATTTATTTTTATATGCGGGTACAGGTTTGGTAATGAAAATTAAAAACCCGCAGCTGGTATGATAAGGGTTTGGTAATTTATTAAGATATGCGGGTGCGGGTTTGGTAATGGCAAACCCGCATCAAACCCTACCCACTGCCATCCCTAATGTAACATCATTGTTCTATATCTTAGAAGAATGACATTATCAATATAGCTTCCATTTTTATTAATTTTATATTTGTACCGCACTTTTTTGTAAGGACAATCACATTTTATGTTAGGAATTCATAATTTTACAAGGACGTACGGTCACTTTTTTTTTTTTTTTTTTGTAAAGATTGTGATATTTTTGCAAGGATGATAATATTTTTAAAAGGATAATTATATTTTTATAAGAACAATCACATTTTTTTTTTAAGGATAGTCACATTTTTTGAGCACATTTTCCAAATTTGTATTATCTACAACGTAGTAACTTTTGGACTACTTTTGACCTTGTGGAATTCCTAATTTTAGAGTTTCTTTATAAAAGTTGTAGGTATGAATATTAATTATATGAAATATTTTACAAATAATGATTTGGAGTTCGAATGAGTGAGATATGAATATATGAAAATGACTTTTTCGGTAACTTATAAATGTAAAAATATTTTTTTTATTCTTTTTTGGTCAAAATATATCGATCATGGTATTTTTTTTTATAAAAATTTATGATTTATATGTCAATAATAGATAAAAAAAAAAATTATTGAAACACTTTATATTTTGGGAGATATTTAGTTTTTAAATTTAAAATTGGATAAAAAAAAAAAATTTCACTTTCGACTAGACCTCACACAATTCTCAATTTTTTATTTTTTATTTTTTTGGTTTAAAATTTATTATTATCCATTTGTTATGTATATTTATGTTATTTAATATATTGGTGGATTAAATGAAAACAGCTTTTTTTACTTGAATTGAATTAGAAAAAATCTTATGATTTTGGACTTATTATGAAATCCCCTAAAACAATTATTTTTGATAATCACTAACAGATATATTTGGAACTCTTCCATTTATGGATCCGAATTATTTTATATTTTATATTTTTTAAAAAAAAAAAAATAAAACAACAAAAAGACATTGTAACGACCGGAAATCTCAAATACTGTTACATTGTGGGATGAGTGTCACATAATATAAATTATATTTGGACACATATACACTCATTAAATGACTTTAGGGAAAATCGGTAAATTCCTTGAAATTCTGATACGAAAATTGTACGATGTTCCACTCCGAATAGCCCATGGTATTTGAACCATAAATTTCCCATAGGAACTCCTATTATTATGAATTTTATATCGTCGGAAAGCTAAGACCAAGTTCTACAACTTCCGCGTGGGATATATTTCAAAATTCGAATCAGAAATGGGTGAAAAATGATGAATTGCGCTGCTGCTATAGTAACTTCGAGATTAGTCTAGACTTGGAGTGATGTGGCTCAATCATAGCCACCCAATTCCATGATAAAAATCAGCCAATTTGCTTATAAAAAAGACACAGTTCCCTCGTCTTCCTTAAGGCTAAAAACGTGAACATCATGGAGAATTCTTCAAATTTTCCTCTTCTTTCTCAAACTAATTTGGATGCAACAATTGATGGTTCCAAGCTCATCTCATGCAAAGTAAGTTCTTTATCATCTTTTCCTCATGTAATCTTTAGTGGTAAGCTTGAAATATAGATGTCCAAATCTGCACCTTATAAACCCTAGAATTTGGAATTGTCTAATTGGCTTTGAATTAGTTGCTTACATGCATTTTGGAGAGTGTTATGATAGTATTAACATGAATTATGGTCCTTGTGAGTGTATGAATGTGTTGAGAGGGATTGAATATGTTTCTTGTGTATTGAGGTGGATAATTGGTATATATAAAAGTTGAGAATTGATTATGCTTCTTGTGTGTTGATGAAGAAGTTTGGATAAGTACCTATGTGAAGGTGTGGAGATACATTTTGGTAAGATAGACAATGGTAAGCAAGTTTTGGATCCTGAAAAATAGGCGAGCGTTGAAACGCCCAAGGGGCAACGTCGCGGCGCGTATTGGGAAATTTATACAGATTCGTTTCTGAAATATCAACGTCGTGATGCACATGGACTTGCATCGTGACGTATAGACAGAGGATGCTCACTGGTTGTTCAGCAGGTGTGAGCATCGCAACGCCTAAGGGGCAGTGTTGCGACGCATGATCAGAATTTGCCCAAATCAGTTTAGTTCAATCCGGTTTTACCCTAGCGTGTTAGAGGTCACCCTAAGGGTCTCGTATCAGCTTGCACATACGCATGATACGTATTGAAGTGATAGCAAATACTTAAATAGATAAATTTAGCTTAATTCTGTAATGTATTCCTAACTCTATTTTCTAATCAATATTATCAATTAAGATCATTGCAGGAACCGTAATTTCCTTCGGCAAAGCAAGTAATGCCAGCCAGATTCCAAACATGTGAGTGAACACTTCTCTTTTCATGTTAAATTTTCTATTTATTCGTTACGAAATGAGATTTACTTTTTCAAAGCACATAGGGCGTTAGATATATTTGATTTCAGACACATATCAAACGTAACGTTTTATACTATTTTGTGATCTATAACATGATTTTTATGATTTTGGAGGCATAGGGGAAAAACCCACCTCAGCTTTGACTTAAAGAATTGACAGATAGAATATGTGCACATGTAGAGGACTGTGGGACGGTGATACGTAACGCCCCCAGATCCTAGTTCAGTACTAGGGATGACAGATGCCCCTAGATCCTAGTTCAAGGTCAGGCAGTAGCATAGATCCGCACTCCTGGCTCTAGTTCAGTGGCTTGTGGGACAGCAATACGTAATGCCTCAAGACCACTAGTTAGGCGTATGGGGGGACGACGATACGTAACACCCACATACGTCAGATCTTTTAAACATAGATTTTTCATAGATAGTTTTCAGAGACATGCATTTCAAAAAATGATTTTCAGAAAACAGGTTTCTCAAAAAGGAATTTTCAGAGATAATTTTTCTAGAGATATGAGTTTCGGAATAAACAAGAGTTATGGAAGAATTTTCAAGAAAGTTCAATTTACATAAAAGATTCAGAGTTTTCCAAATAGAAAATAGTTTTCAGAAGAATCAGGTTTCTTCAAATGATTTTCGACTTCAAACCTTTGAGTTTTCAATTAAGTATTTTAGTTTTAGATTTAATTCATCCACTCACTTAGATCGTTCAAAATATCTAATCCCCCATCACTCCCAGTTTCTTTGTATTGCAGGTTTACCCAGATGAGGAGCTCGAGAGGATGGATACTGATGGTAGTGTTGGATAATTATGACCAATAGCATCACTATTTGTAAAAGACATAGTGTTCTTTGTACAAATTAACTATGTGACAAAGGAAATTGCCATTTTATCATTTGTAATTGGATTACTTGGATATATAAATGATAAAAGTCCATATGATTAGTACCAGATTAATAAGATATGAGACAGTATTAATCCATGAAAGGTTTAATCATTAAATATCCATAGTCGTAGTATTATCGAGACTGGACATCGATAATGCAGAATAGGATAATATTTCACTTGTGCACGTTATAGAAGCGTAACGGCATAGTTCTCATATATTTCAGTATTGGATAGTTATGCAAGTGTGATAAGAGGTTCTGTTTATTGGACAATTATGACCCATAAAGTCACTATTTGTACAGATCATTATGTTGTTGTATAAATTAACTATGTGACAAAGGAGATTGCACTCTTATCATTTGTGATTAGATCACCTAGATGTATAAATGATGAGAGGTCCCTATGATTTGTTCCTGGACGGAGAATGATATGAGACAGTATCAGTCCACAAAGGATAAATCATTAAATATCCATAGTCAGAGTATTATCGAGATTGGACATCGATAAATACGTAAAAGACTAGTAATACACTTGTGCGCGTTGTGAGGGCACAACGGCATAGTTCTCATATATTTGGGTATAGGATACTCATGCAAGTGTAATAGGAGGTTGTGTTTTACCGATGGTACGGGAAACAGCTTCGCTCTGGATAGACCCATCGGAATTCCATTGGTAGTATGACTATATGTCTATGGAAGTCCGAAATCAGGGTAGGTGTATTTGGTCTTAAACTAAGACTTGCACCGCTAATACTTGCGACAATCAATATACTTTGGTTGAGGTCGTCCAGGGCTTTAACAGGTTCTGTGTACGCCAATACTGGGTATATTGAGAATCTTAGTGTGTTGGGTGTGATGTCAAGACGGAAGTGTCACTCCAGTCATATGGAGATGATGGTCACGTAGGATACGGGACTTGTTCTCTTAAATGCTGCAGTTATCGGGATATTATGACTAGGTCAGGTTTATCCGATTATAGAGACTAGTCACCAGACATCCGACATGTGCTTCATAAAGGGGCAGACACAATTCCAGCCCCAGGCCTAGCACGTGATCATTCGATACTGGACAGAAATACGCAATACTACGGTATGCTACACTTGATATAGATCCTTAATTCATTTAAGGATATTTCCGGAGAATTGGGTAGGCATGGCGCTTTGCTAGAGGCCAACCTTGTCTTGTAAATCGGTATAAACGTAGTACTTGGTACTTACGTATTCGGATAGTCCGATTACCAAATTTACTGCCAACATATCCGGGGATCTCATGGGTCGCTTCCCAAAGATTCACCGATGACGTATAACTCGCACTCTAAATTAATCTGGGATTAATTAGAAGAGAGAGAAAATCAATCTGGGATTAATTGCGAGATATTTTATCTGGGATAAAATATCAATAAAAAGAGAGATAACGATTAATTTGGAATTAATCAGTAAATTGATATATTTGATATATTAAACGAAATTGGATTTCGACGCGAAATTAAAATTATATTTTAATTCGGGCGAACGAATTAATTTAGAATTAATTCGTTAGCGATGTGAATAGTGATTTCGCTAGGCGTAATCATTTAATTACGACGCAACGGAAAATTCGTTAATTTAGAATTAGCGAACCCAAGCCCGAGATTATTTGCGAGCGAATTCGCATTTCGAATTCGAGTGCGGCACGTTAAATCAAGCGTCAAATCGCTAGTCGCATCAAGCGTCAAATCACAAGTCACTTTGAGTGATGTGACTTGACAACTTGATGGATTGAGTGATGGAAGTAGGTGTGGCCATTAATTGTTTGACTTTTGAAAGGCCAAATTCATTCCAAATGAATTTGAAATTCACATTTGTGTATAAGATACACAAATTTGGAACACATTTCACAACTCTCTCTTTCCTCTCCATCTTTCTTCTTCACGCCATTTTCTGTTTTTCTGGTTTGAGAAACCGTGAGCAGTGAGGGAAGCATAGAGTGGGATTTTGTGGAAAAATCTCAAGTGCTAGCACACTTACGAGACATGCGAAGGTGATAGGGAAGTCCACTCATGAGCCGGGAACCATTCGACGAAGCTTGGAGCATGATGAAGGACCAAATTGGAGGCCAAAATAGTGAGCTTGGACTGCCCACTGCCGAACAAGTGAGGAGCAGATTTTTGAAGTTTCGTTGCCTCCGCGTCGTTCAACCGATCGATGTGAGTATTCCGCAACTTCTTCTATTGTTATTCACACATGATTCATGCTTATAATTGATCTTGGGACCTTAATAGAAACCAACACTGTTAGCAGTTGGATCGGGAACAGCTTCACTCTAGATAGACCCATCGGAATCCCATTGGTAGTATGACTATGTATCTATGGGAATCCGAATTAGGGTAGGTGTATTTGGTTTTAACCTGAGACTTGCATCGCTAATACTTGTGACAATCAATACGCTTTGGTCTTGGTCGTCCGGGGCTTTTACAGGTTTTGTGTACGCCTCTTCTGGGTTTACTAAGAATCATAGTATATTGGGTGTGATGTCAAGATGTAAGTGTCACTTCAGTCATATGGAGATGATGATCACGCAGGATACAGAACTGGTACTCTTATATGTTGCAGCTATCGGGATAATATGATAAGATCATGATTATCCAATTAAAGAGACTAGTTGCTAGTGATCCGATATATGCTTCATACGGGGCAAACACAATTTCAGCCCCAGGCCTAGCATGTGACATCCGATACTGGATCGTAATACGCAATACTTAGTATACTACGCTCGACAAAGATTATGTATTCCTTAAAAGAATATTTCTGGAGAATTGGGTAGGCACGGTGCTTTGCTAGAAGCCAACCATGTCTTGTAAATCGGTAAGAACGTGGTACTAGGTACGTACGTATTCGAATAGTTCGATAACCGTATTTACTACCAACATATCCAGGGAATATCGTGGGTCGCTTCCCAAAGATTCACCGATGACGTTTGACTCGAACAGAATTAATCTAGGATTAATTATAAGAGAGAGAAAATTAATCTGGGATAAATTACGGCAATAATTTATCTGGATAAAATTCAATTAGAAGAGAGAATGCGATTAATTTGGAATTAATCGATTAAATAATATATTGGATATATTAAATGAAATTAGATTTCAAAACGGAATTAAAATTGGATTTTAATTCGGGCGAACGAATTAATTCGTAAGCGACTTTAGTAATAATTTTACTAGGCACAATTATTTAATTAGATTGGATTTAATCACGTTGCGATGGAAAATTTATTTAATTCGGAATTAAACGAACCCGAGCCCGAGCGAAGTTGCGTGTTGAGTTGTTCGACTTAAATTTGGAATTTAAAAGTGGTGGGACCCACTTGACTTACATCAACAAGTTTGACTACTGATGGAAGTGGTTAATGGTTGAGTGAAAGCTTGGATTGCTTATTCAACACTCAATCAACAACCAACACACTTTGTTTTTAATTTTGAAAAAGATATACACAACTTTAGTTTTTGACTTTTGGTAATTGATTTTAGAAATCAAAATTACAAAATCAAAAATCTCTCTCTCTCCCTCTAGCTAATGTCGTGATCTTCTTCCTCCTCCATTGAGTTTTTGTTACAAAAATTCTTGTAAGCTAGCACTTCAAAGAGTAAACAAGGTGATAGGGAAATCAATTCCTAGAGTTTGGAACACAAAGAAAAGCTTGGAGCTCTTCACAAATATATAAATTTTTGAAATCCATCATCCAAGCCAATCAATGTAAGTTTAATCCACAATCTTATTTTGATTATTCACACACTAAATCATGTTGTAGAGATCATTGGCATGTTCTAGGAACACTAACAATGGTATCAGAGCCTTTTCTAAGCATGATTTTACTTTAGGGTTTATGGACTTTATTTGGGGTTTTTTTGTTTGGAACATGATTTCTTCAAATTGGTTGTTTGGTTGAGCTTTGATGATAATGAATTAGATTTATGCATCTTAGGAATTGAGAAAATAAATTGGATAAAATTTTCCCCAATTCCCTAGCCTTGGCCGAATACTACCATAGGTGTGTTCATGGTGATTCTTTGTTAATTTGACTATTGGATGTGTTTATGGCATGATATGTATATTAATTGTTGATTTAATTAGATTGAAATCAAAATTGGATATTTTTATGCCAAATTACCGTGAGCATGATAAGCATGGAATGAATTGTTTTGCTTAAATTTGAGTTGGACATGAGTTAATTAATTAAAGCATGATTAATTAGTTTAATTGGTGTTTTGGAAATATTAGTTTAACTAATTAATTATGGCTATTACACTTTAATTAAAATTAATGTAATATTTGGAATGTTATATTAATTAAAATTAGTCTTTAAAATTGGATTGGGCTAATTTTGTTGTATTTGGGCTTAATGGGCTTGGTTGGGCCAAGCTTGGTTTTGGACAATTGGATTTAATCCAATTGGGCCTAAAACCATTCCATAAAGTCCAAATATAACTTTTGGTCCTTTTAATATTTAATTGGGCCTAATGGGCCAAAATTGATTTTATGGCAAATGGTGATTCCTAATTGGGCTTTGGAATTGGATTGGATCCATATTGGCCAAAGCCCATGCCTTATGAATTAATTAAAAGCCCATTGGACTTTAATTAAAATAATATTGGATACTGATTGGGCCTTTGAGACCCATTTAGATTGGATTTAGAATCTAAGTCTAAAAGGCACATAAATAAGTGTAATTATTTAATTTGGAATTAAATTCGAATTAGTATTGAATACAAATTAAATTGGATTTAAAATTATAGTTCGATATAATTCAAGAATACGTACTTTGAGTATTTATTCTTAAACGAGTTGGACTCGCACAAATCAAATCGTTGTTTGAACATTGGATGGTCATTAATTCAAAGATTAATTAATTAGATTAGATTGATTGAATAACATGCTTTGTGTGAATACATGGATGTATTGTATGAATACTGTATATCGGATGGATATTAGAAGGGTGAGGGCAATTTTGGAAATTATTGTAATAAATTTAGAATTTATTAAATTGGACCTGCGTGTCCAGCCTATTATCTCTTTATCTCTTTGTACTTCTCTTCTCACCAATTCCCCTCAATGTAAATGAGGTTTCTTTTAGTATTATGTAATTGGGTAGAAGTATGTGTTAGCAAGAGAGAGGAAATAGAGATTTGTTCTAGGAACAAATTTGTTATATATCCATCCGCATATCATTATTAATTTATTTCGCGCCTTATTATGCTTTTAGAATGCATGCTTAAGGGTGTATGATGAGACCTAATCAAAGATAATAAATTGGTTGCCAATTACGCGAAAAACCCTCATCAAATATTAAGCAATTTTCCTTCCATTGAGTGGTTCTCTCTCAAGATCCAAGATTGGCATTGGTTTGTTGGCCAAAGTCAAGATCAATGTCCATCGCAGATGTATTTGAACCATGAAAGCTTTGTTCTATATTGCATGTCTTGGGCGGTTGTGACTTGTTGGCCAAAGTCAATGTCACTTCTAGTTCATCGACATGGATTACAAAGATATCCCACTGTCAATGGGTCCCGCTTAACTGGAATCATTAAGCTTGTTGAGCCGAAGCCAATGCTTAGTTGATTCAGAGGAAATGGTTAGGAAATATATTGGATATATTTGCATATATTGGATATGTGTTTCGGACTTGGAGGTCCACCTACCGAATCTAGGAATTGGATGGGATCCAATTGATCTTAGAGATCTACCTAGTTATGTTTCATACAGCTTGTTGGCCAAAGTTAAGGTTGTGTGTTATTTAACGAGATCCTAGCCCACTAGGAAACTAGGTTTCCGAGTGCTCCACAGAGGGTTAGAGGCTCGCCGAAAAATAGTGGGAGGCTAGTATTAAATTTGTAATTTCTTTTAGATACTTGCCAATACGCGTTCTTTTATTTTAATTTATCGTTGTAATAAATATATTAGTTGGACTAATATTGAATATTGCTTTCTTTGAACAGTTAGACTGTACATGACAATACTCTACTTGTAGTTGGTTATATAGTCGAACTATAGTAACCATTGCATTTGGGGTGTACCCAAAATCGTTGATTGAATAGTTGGACTATTGCAATCGAGATGGCTGGAAAGATTAGCGTCAAATGACATAATCCTGGGAGAAAATGTCTTTAACGGCGTAAATTTTCCAGATTAGGAAACGAATCTCAAGATAGTCCTGAGAGTTGAGAAGTTACTCTATTGGATAGAGAAACCTCTCGGGCATGAGCCCGGAATTGAGCAAATAGTAGAGCATGAGCTTTAGAAGACTCATTGTGATGATAACTTTAGTGCTCAATCTGTTATGCTTGCCGCAATGACTCCTTAATTTCGTCGTGAGAACTAAGGATTAGATCCGTATACCATGATGTTGAAATTAAAGGATCTTCATAGATCTAACCTTAGATCTTAGAAGTACGAATTGCAAAAGGAAGTTCATTAGGGCATGATTATCATCTGATGCGATTTATTCGATCATCACATCGCCACGATGTATGATACGAACGAATCAGATGAATATCGAAGTATATATCTGGATCGTTGTTGAGACCATTAATTCTTTAGCCTGTGCTGACGCCTAGCTCAGCTGTTAACAGAACTATATCTAATCTAATTAGATTTTGTATCGACCCAGAAGGCTTCTATTGCCGCCTCAGCTGCAAAAATAACCCGCATTTGTTGTTTATTTGGTAACAGTATCTTGCTTGGAAGATTTCCAGCTCACTGTTTCATTATTCAAACTGTATAGTACCGTTTGCGACTTAAGTCGTCTTTATCGGTTTGGAAACTTGCAGCAGTGATCCCAGTCACTTCAAGTTCTCATTCTCCATAGATTAAGACAACATCATTAGTTCTCTAAGATACTAACGGATGTTCTTAATATCAATCCAGTGACTATCACTTGGATTGTCCTGTTTGTGAATCCATATGCTCAAAGCATATGAGACACCAGGTCGCGTACATTTTTCAATGTACGAGTTCTCAGAAATTTTTTCATGAAAGCCAAGCTCTCACCGATAGTTATTATGGGAATATCATTTCCAAGAAATGACATATTATCATTATTTTATAGGACAGCCACTGTCAGTGTGCTCCCACTAACCCTCTTATATACACAAGAATCATTTTCGTTTTGAATTAAATCATAAACCATTATGATTACATCAAAACGGAAATTCCAAGAACCTATGCTTGCTTCAATCCAAACATGGATCGAATAACCCGCAAACCTTATTTGCTAGTTTTGCTATGACAAAACCGACAGGATGTTATAAACATCCTCCGAAAGGTTTCCTTCTCAGGAAAGCGATTTCCCGTTAAGCTGACATATTTCATAAATGAAACATGTAGTTTTAGCAAGCATTATCCAAATGGATTTACCGTGGAAACAGGTAAAAGGTTGAATCGTAATCAACACAATGTTGATAACGATATCTTTCTGTTAAAAGCTTAGCTTTATACGTTGGTATGTTGCCATCCATGTATGTCTCCTTGAAGACTTATAAAGTACCAGTAGGCACAATGCCTTGCGGTACATCAACTAGTATCCAAACTTGTTGATATACATCGAATCCATTTCTGATTCATGACACTTTGTCATAATAGGGAGTCCATACCTTGTATCACTTCCAATATCTCCCAAGACTCTATGGTTGCCAAGCTCCTCCTTTTTTTTGTTTCTTTCTTCTTTTTCCTTCCTCTTCTCTCTTTCTTCTTATTCTTTTTCTTTCTTCTTCTTCTCTTCTCTTCTTCACGTTTTCCCTTATCCTTTTGTTTCCAAATTTGTGAATTTATTAATAGTGTGTTTTTTAAATAGTGGGGGTTACATGATATTTCGAAAGGTGGGAAAAATGTGGAAAAATGGAGAAGGTTTGAGATTCTTCTAGTTAAGTCCAGAAGTTACTATTCATCCGAATTT
The DNA here is from genome assembly GCA_019454045.1 of Zanthoxylum bungeanum. Classification (NCBI taxonomy): domain Eukaryota; kingdom Viridiplantae; phylum Streptophyta; class Magnoliopsida; order Sapindales; family Rutaceae; genus Zanthoxylum; species Zanthoxylum bungeanum. Next base: position 41,526 of record SKCR01041872.1, on the reverse strand, counting down.
TGTTCTGCCTTTTTCACCAACTTCTGGTCCGATTTTGGAAAAAGAATCAATGTGAAAATTGTAGGTCTCGATCCCCGCTTTCCGAAAATATAAAATTCATAAAAATTGGAGTTCGTATGAGAAAGTTACGGGCTAAAAACCATAGGTTGTTCGGTAGTGAAACACCGTACAATTCGGTATCGGAACTTCGAGAAGTATCGATTGTCCCCCAAGGTCACTTTTTGAGTGCGTACATGTTCAACATAATTTATATTATGAGTATTCATCTCAGAATGAAACGGTAGTTGAAATTTAATGAAAAGGTTACCGGTCATTACAAAAAGAGTACGAATGTAAACCATGATAGAATCACTAGTACCAACGTTAATAATAAAGAACACAGTTTAAGCAAAAAGGTGCATACAGACATGCTTAATATAGATACCTTGTCCCAAGCTCTTTGCCAATCGAGAAAGATCACCAGAGAAACTACCTTGATTTAATGTACTAATTATATGAGCACTCGATTGGAAGCAAGAGTACATCAAAAATTTAGCTATGAGTTATGAATTCCTAAGCCAATAGATAGTCATGTGTGCGAGAACTCGAAGGAAAAAACTAATAAGTAGTGGAGACTTAGTAAGGAGGAAACAAAAAGGATCAAATAGTTAGTTAAGATATGATAATAAATGCTAAAATAAGATTTTACATGTGGAGCCAATGAGATAGCTAGTAAGATATATCTTATAAAGTCATTTAAGTGGTTATATTATGAAAAATAGCTGAAGAACCTGAAGTATATACAAGTTAAGAGAAAGTGAAGGTTATTGGCTGTAGTATAAAGTACAATGGTGACACCATAAACGTGAAGAATAACAAAAGTTCCTAAATATATTTAGGAATTATAATTGTCATGACAGTGGATATAAGAGGTTTCAGATCAAAATAGAACTAAGATGAGTGAGACGGCAAGCCACAAATATAGAATAATTTTGGAATTGATAGCTGATGTGAATAATTGAAATAGGGAATGTTGAATATAATTAGAGGTTTAGAAATGAGATTCCGAGAGTATGACGGTAAATATAAAATACTAAGTAGAAGTTCACCAAGACCCACGAACTTTGAAGTAGTAGGTACAAGCATGACAAGAGTTTCCCTGAGGTTTTAATATTAAGTTTCGATCAGGAGAGCAGAAAGAAAGGTAAGAAAGATACGAATAGCAGAAACATAAAATATCCTCGAACCAAGATGAATCTGTGAGTTAGACCCGAGAAGAGATTCGAGGACGAATCCTATTTAAGTGGGGGAGAATTTGTAATGATCGAAAGTATCAACTACTGTTACATTGTGGGATGAGTGTCACATAATATAAATTATGTTTGGACACATATACACTCATTAAATGACTTTGGGGAAAATCGATAAATTCCTCGAAATTCTGATACGAAAAATGTACAATATTCCACTTCGGACAGCCCATTATGAACTTTATATCATCGGAATGCTAAGATCGAGATCTACAACTTCTGTGTTGGACATTTTTCCAAATTAAATCAGAAATATGTCAGAAATCACGAATGCCACGGCTATTATAGTAACTTTGAGAATTATCTAGATTTGGAGTGATGTGGCTCAATCATAGCCACCAATTTCATGATAAAAATCGGCCCCATTTGCTTATAAAAAGGGAACTATTACCTCATCTTCCTTAAGGCTAAAAACGTGAACATCATTGAGAATTCTTCAAATTTTCCTCTTCTTCCTCAAGCTACTTTGGATGCAACAATTGATGGTTCCAAGCTCATCTCATGCAAAGTAAGTTCTGTATCCTCTTTTCCTCCTTTAATCTTTAGTGGTAAGCTTGAAATATAGAAGTCCAAATTCAAACCTTACAAAACCTAGAATTTGGAATTGTCTAATTGGCTTTGAATTAGTTGCATACATGTATTTTGGAGAGTGTTATAATAGTATTAACATGAATTATTGTGGTCCTTGTGAGTGTGAATGTGTTGAGGGGGATTGAATATGTTTCTTATGTATTGAGGTGGATAATTGGTATATATAGAAGTTGGGAATTGATTATGCTTCTTGTGTGTTGATGAAGAAGTTTGGATAAGTACCTATGTGAAGGTGTGGAGATACATTTTGGTAAGATAGACAATGATAAGCAAGTTTTGGATCCTGAAAAATAGGCGAGCGTCGCGATGCCCAAGGGTTAACGTCACGACGCGTACTAGAATATTTGTACAAATTTGTTTCTAGAATATTAGCGTTGCGACGCCTAGAGACTTACGTCGCAACGTGTAGATATATGATGCTCACTGGTTCTTCAGCAAGTGTGAGCGTCGCGACGCCTAAGGGGCAGTGTCGCGATGCGTGATCAGAATTTTCCCAAACCAGTATTAGTTCAATCCAGTTTCACCCTAGCGTGTTAGAGACCACCCTAAGGGTCTCCTATCAGCTCGCACATATACATTACATCATGATATACGCATGATACGAATTGAAGTGATATCAAGTACTTAAATAGATAAATTTAGCCTAATTTCGTAATGTATTCCTCAGTCCATTTTCTAATCAAGATTATCAATTAAGATCATCACAGGAACTGTAATTTCCTTCGATCAAAAGAGTAATGCCAACCAAATTCCAAAACTGTGAGTGGACACTTCTTTTTTCATGTTGAATTTTCTATTTATTCGTTTTGATATGAGACTTACTTTTTTAAAGCACATAGGGCGTTAACTATATTTGATTTCAGACACATATCAGACATAACGTTTTATACAGTTTTGAGATCTATAGCATGATTTTTATGATTTTGGAGGCATGGGGAAAAATCCACCTCATCTCTGACTTAAGGAATTGATAGATAGAACATGTGCACATGTAGAGGACTGGGGGGACGACAATACGTAATACTCTCAGATCCTAGTTCATGACTAGGGATGACAATTGCCCATAGATCCTAGTTTAGGGTTAGGCAATTGCATAGATATGCACTCTGGCTCTAGTTCAGTGGCTTGGGGGACGATGATACGTTGCACCCCAAGACCACTAGTTAGGCGTATGGGGGACGACGATACGTAACGCCCCCATACATCAGGTTTTTCAGATAGAGATTTTTCAGAGATAGTTTTCAGAGACAGGCATTTCAGAAAAAGATTTTCAGAACAGATTTCTCAGAAAGGAATTTTCATAGATAAGTTTTCAGAGATATAATTTTCGGAATAAAGAATAGTTATAAATGAATTTTCAAGAAAGTTTAGTTTACAGAAAAGATTCAGAGTTTTCCAAACATAAAAGAGTTTTCAGAAGAATCGAATTTCTTAAAATGATTTTCGACTTCGAAATTTTGAGTTTTCAATTAATTAATTCAGTTTCAGAATTAACTCGTCCACTCACTTAGATCGTTCAAAAAATCTAACCCCCCACTCCTCCCAAAGGACGAGCTCGGGATGATGGATATTGATGGAATTCATTAGGGAGTTGGTCCACCAGGTCAAGTCAGGGATAGAGTTCAGTTCAGTCAGAGTCAAGAAATGTCATGTAACATATATGTCATACAGTAAAGATTACATATGTAATGCATTATAAGTGATAACTGTCAAAGTTGCAATATGTATTAAAACTGAGTACTTAGTATGAAAAGTGTTATGTATTTATGGTTGATGAGTTGGGCAATGGTCCCATGCATGAGTTTATATATGAAATAAGAATAGCAGTTGTCAGAAAGTCAGAGGCTCAGGGGATAGTACGACCTATTCCCTGCCGGTAGCATCCCCCAAATTGGGGATGTTACAGACACTATAATATTGATGTGTGCATTAATCGGTTTTAACCGAACCGTTCAGACTTTTTTTTTCTAATGGTTCGGTTATTGTGATTAAATCGGTTTTTTCAGTTAATATTTTTAAATTTTTTGATTTTTCAGTTCGGTTAAGGTTATGAGATTTGTATAATCGAACCAACCGATTAACTGATTACAAACCCTAATTTGACTTTATATATATTTGTAATTAAAACGAAATTAAAACATTTACCCTGCCTTTACTCAGTGTAGTTGTGGACTACTTTTTGATAAATTTAAATTTGACTTTTGTTGTTAAACACGTATTTATTTGTCTTTTTGATGAATTTAAATTTGTATTAATGTGTTACCCTGGATTGTTATTTGTGGAGATTCTGACTGGTATGATTGTGTTAATTTAAACTGTGTTATCTATAATGACTAATTAATGAATTGTTATTTTATTTGTGGAGATTATGGACGGATTAATAATCGAATTAACCAAAACTGACTGAAAAATAATGGTTCGGTTGGTTAATTGTTATATGTCATTATATGATTAAACCGGTTAAATATTTACCTAATCAAATAATTTTGGATCGATTAAAAAATTAATGATTAACCAACCAAATCGACCGATGCACACTTCTACTATAACGGGGGGTAGCGGCACTTCGCATGCAAACATAACACTCCAAACAAAACCCTGTCTCTCTATTCTGTCGGCAAACTACCTCGTATATCTTTCACGTACAGTTTCTCTCTCTATAATGCTCAAGTCCATCTCTTTGCGATGTATATTTGCAGCTGAGATTTGATTTATTTCATTTGGAGCTTAATTGATAGTGATATGTCAAAGGAAAAGTAATTAATGTAAAAACGATAGAGACGTTCGGATTCTTATATTTTTTGTAATTAAATAACATAATATAATATAATATAATATAGGATAAAGACGACACTAAAACCTTCCTTATAAAAAATTAGGGGATAAGCAAAGCTTAAATTGTCATTTTAGTTCATATTTTTTTCATGATTCAAACACGGGTGGTTAATAAAAAAAGACCGTTTGAAAACCACTCAATCCTTAGATGTCATGCATGACTAGAAACGAAACATGACATCTTTAACTATAGGGGCCAAAATATATAACACAAAAAATTAATATAAACTTCTACAAAATGGATTTATTAACATAATTCAAAAGAAAAGTTCCATAATTTAGCCATGTGTCAATTACTTTCAACATTCTATTTTAGAGATTGGCAATAAAATGGAAAGTCTCTGTATTCATCCATGTTTATTTTTATATCTCCTCCTCGTCCCCCTCATTATTTTTCGAGAAGAGGAGATGGAGATCCCTAGTAACAAAACTTGGCCAATGAATAACATTTGATGAAAGCAACGCAACACATGCATTAAATGTCACAACAGCATGAGGTGGTCACGACTAGGAGTGTGCATCGGTCTGTTTGGTCGGTTAATCCATAATTTTTTAACCAAATCGAAATTATTTGGTTAAGTAAATGTTTAACCGATTTAACCATATGATGAAAGATAACCATAACTCAACTTAACCATTATTTTTCAATCAGTTTTGGTTAATTCGGTTATTAACCAGTCCAGAATCTCCAAAAATAACAATCCACAGTAACACATTAATACTAATTTAAATTCATCAAAAAGACAATCATATATGTGTTTAACAACATAAGAAAAATTTAAATTCTTCAAAAAACAATCTACAACTACACTCAGTAGAGGCAGAAGGTAAAAATTTTAATTTCGTTTTAATTAAAAATATATATCAAGTCAAATTATGGTTTGTAATCGGTTAATCGGTCGGTTCGGTTATACAAATCTCGTAACCGTAAAAGAATCGAAAAATCAAAAAAGCTAAAAATCTTAACAAAAAAAAACCGATTTAATCACAATAACCAAACCATTATAAAAAAATTTGGATGGAACAATTCGATTAATCGGTTAAAATCTAATTATGACCAAATATTTATGTTACGACCGCATTACATAAAAATTATTAAACTTTTTAAGTGATTCTCAATATTTTTCATGTTGTTCTATCCAAAATTTTGTATGTGATTATCTTAAACAAAGTAGAAGAATGTAAGCTATAATTCTGAATTTGAATTTGTTAATGAATTGAGTTTTGTATAATTTTTTTTATAATTATAATTGATAATTATTGTTGATGGTGATTTCTGAGAACAAGGCATCTGAACAGTTCGGCAGGGGCAGAAATGAGTTTTCTCCTTTTGGGAAGACAGGTGTTCAGAGGGCATTGGTTACTCCTCATCCAGGTAGAGAGTCCGGACATAGTTTCCCGGATCTGGCCGACCCGATGACATAACATGACATGAACTTCAGAGGCCGACAACATCGGAGCCCAGATCGACCATATTAGACCGGAAGCTCGGTTCAATTCTGTTTCGCTTCTAAATCATGAGGGACAGCTCGGACATTTCGGGTAATGTCGGTAGCATCCCTTATAAATCGGCAGATCAAACGACCGACCTCTTAAGGCCCTACCTACGAACATGACTACTTTGACTTTATGCCTTAAACTTATATTTTCGTACAAGAAACCTTTACAGGCTATCATCATTAATGATAAAGTATGGCAGTGTACTTTACGGCATGATGTGACAGGAAATCAGATGGCAGGTTCAGCTTTCGGTGAGGCAGTTGGGGTAAAGAGCTTGTCAAATCGCCGGAAACCTACGACGCTGACATCAAAAAGATATGAGAACAGTGTCTTATATTCGTTAGTATATAGGGGGAAGTTGAATTCATTTATAGGGGTTGGAAAAATTTTCATTTGAACGTTATTTGTAAGACAAATACAAAGAAAACAAACATCTCGGTTTCTTCTTAGACCTTAAAGAAACAGGTTGGCCAAGCTCAGTTTGAATAATAAAAACAACACCCCACTTTGTGCCCGTGGACGTAGGCTGGACTTGCACCGCCGAACCATGTTAAACTCTCTTGTCGATTTTGTGTTTTCTTTGCCTTTTTGCTATATTTGCTTTTGGTCTCCCATAACCAAACAAATTCAAGGTTGAAGGAGGATTGTCTCATGAGGATTGTTCCGAAACTGCCCTTGGGATGAAAATAACCCGTCAACAGTTGGCACCATCTGTGGGGAGCAGAGTAAAAAGCAGTTTGCGTAGTAAGACGATGGCAGAAGACATGAATTAAGATCGTCGGAGAGCTCAACAACAAAGTGGATGGGAAAGATGGAGGAAAGCATGAGAAATGACAGAGAGGAGAACCAGATCCTTATGAAGGCCATAATGGACAAGCTGGAAAGATTGGAAAAAATGAACCATGATAGGATGAGAGCTGGTATGAGTTAGAGGAGAAACGAGATAGCGGAAGGAAAAAGAGTGGTAGACTTAAGTGGAGATGATGAACCCGGGAGGAAGGATACCCAGAGTGTGAGGTCAGTTGTGTTAGCGAGAGCTTTGCAGAGGGAAAGAATATGGGAAAAAGAAGAGGAAATGCGTACACAAGAGTCCTCCAGTAATAACCCACGCTCTAAGAATAGGGAATGGAAGAAACACGATGGAGGGGATCGAGAAGTGTCTAGTCACATCACACATCGTGTCTGGAGTGGTCAGCGTGAAGAAACCCGCGGGAGACAACGATATGACACATATAACCATATGAAAGCCTGGTTCAGTAAGGAGATGAAAAATTGGGAAGAAAACTTGAAGACTGATAAAGGAGATTGTCGGGACGGGGAGACATCATCTAATTTTACGAAAGAAATCATGTCAGCAGAATTCCCTAAGCGGTTCACGATGCAATCTATAAACTCCTACAGGGGCCACACCGACCCTAAGTCCCACATAGAAAGTTTTGTTTTACTAATGGAGGTCAAAGGCATTGTGGGAGACGCCATCTGCAGGGTATTCCCTTTAACCCTGAGTGGACCCGCTATTTTATGGTTCAGAAGTTTGACTCCAGTAAGCATCAGTAGTTTCTCTCAACTCAGGAAATCATTCGTTCAACATTTCAAAGGGGCATGTGTTCTGAAGAAGACGGTGGGATAGTTAAGATTAATGAAGCAGAGGGATGATGAGCCCCTGAAGAACTTTATTGAAAGATACCATAACTTGGTACTCGAGGTCGGGGCATACGAGTCATTGGAGGCACGGGAAAGTCTCAAGGGGGCCTTAAAGGTCGGGAAGTTGTGGACTAACCTAAGGGTCTAGGACATACCAGATTACGCCATTACCATGGAGTTGGCCAGGAAGTTTGATTTTGATGGAGGAAGAATATAAGTTTGGCCGGAGAGGGGAATCTCAAAAAGAAAAGATGGTGAGGCCGGAGATATCGCGGGGGTCGGATAGAAAGTTGAGAAAGCCACCTCCGAGACAAATGGAGCTCAGACCGATGCCTCCCGCCAATATTCCATATGAGAGGAGGGTTCAGACACAAGTAAACCATGTGGCTGGAGGCACATGATACACTCCTTTGAGTAAGTCGTTGGCTCAGATCGTCAGGAAATCCAAGGTAAAGGCCTCTTGGTGGAACCGAACTTCAGGAAGTATCCGGTGGAGAAGAAGAGTGTGTAGTCCTATTGTGCGCATCTGATGAGAGGAAAATATTATTTGACAATTATGACCCATAGCGTCACTATTTGTACAGATCATGGTGTTGTTGTACAAATTAACTATGTGACAAAGGAGATTGCACTCTTATCATTTGTGATTAGATAACGTAGATGTATAAATGATGAGAGGTCCTTGTGATTTTTTCCTGAACTGAGAATGATATGAGACAGTATTAATCCACGAAGGATAAATCATTAAATATCCCTAGTCAGAGTATTATCGAGATTTGACATCGATAAATACGTAAAAGACTAGTATTTCACTTGTGCGCATTGTGAGGGCACAACAACATAGTTCTCATATATTTGGGTATAGGATACTCATGCAAGTGTAATAGGAGGTTTTATTTTACCGATGGTACGGGAAACAGCTTCGCTCTGGATAGACCCCATCAGAATTCCATTGGCAGTATGACTATGTGTCTATGGAAGTCCGAAATCATGGTAGGTGTATTTGGTCTTAACCTGAGACTTGCACCGCTAATACTTGCGAGATTTGACATCGATAAATACGTAAAAGACTAGTATTGCACTTGTGCGCATTGTGAGGGCACAACAACATAGTTCTCATATATTTGGGTATAGGATACTCATGCAAGTGTAATAGGAGGTTTTATTTTACCGATGGTACGGGAAACAGCTTCGCTCTGGATAGACCCCCTCAGAATTCCATTGGCAGTATGACTATGTGTCTATGGAAGTCCGAAATCATGGTAGGTGTATTTGGTCTTAACCTGAGACTTGCACCGCTAATACTTGCGACAATCAATATACTTTGGTTGCGGTCGTCCAGGGCTTTAACAGGTTCTGTGTACGCCAATGCTGGGTATATTGAGAATCGTAGTGTGTTTGGTGTGATGTCAAGACAGAAGTGTCACTCCAGTCATATGGAGATGATGGTCACGTAGGATACAGTACTAGTACTCTTAAGTACTGCAGTCATCGGGATAAAATGAAAAGGTCATGTTTATCCGATTATAGAGACTAGTTACCAGACATCCGACATGTGCTTCGTACGGGGCAGACAAAATTCTAGCCCCAGGCCTAGCACGTGATCATCCGATACTGGACAGAAATACGCTATACTACGTATACTACGCCTGATATAGATCCTTTATTCCTGTAAGGATATTTCTGGAGAATTGGGTAGGCAAGGCGCTTTGCTAGAAGCCAACCTTGTCTTGTAAATCGGTACAAATGTAGCACTAGGTACTTACGTGTTCGGATAGTCCGACGACCGAATTTACTGCCAACATATCCGAGGATCTCATGGGTCACTTCCCAAAGATTCACCGATGACGTATGACTCGCACTTTTAATTAATCTGGATTAATTAGAAGAGAGAGAAAATTAATCTGGGATTAATTACGGAGATATTTTATCTGGGATAAAATATCATTAAAGAGAGATAACGATTAATTTAGAATTAATCGATAAATTAATATATTCGATATATTAAACGAAATTGGATTTTGACGCGGAATTGAAATTAGATTTTTATTCGGGCGAACGAATTAATTTAGAATTAATTCGTTAGCGATGTGAATAGTGACTTTACTAGGCGTAATCATTTAATTGCGTCGCAACAGAAAATTTGTTAATTTGGAATTAGCGAACCCGAGCCCGGGATTGTTTGCGAGCGCATTCGCATTTCGAATTCGAGTGCGGCACGCAAGTCAAATCAAGTGTCAAATCATTAGTCACATCAAGCGTCAAATCGCTAGTCACTTCAAGCATCAAATCACTTGTCACTTTGAGTGATGTGACTTGACAACTTGATTGACTTGATGTGAGTTGATGTTTGAGTGTGTTACACTCAAGTGTGATTGAATTAAATGACTTATACCATTTTATTTGATTTTTTGGTATATCATTCATTAACTTGTTTTTTGAAAACAATTACAACTCTCTCTTCCTCTCATCTCTCTCTTCTTCACACGCCCATGGAAGGGCAAAAATACCTCACTGGTTCAGTTTTGCCGTGAGATAGGAAAGCTTGAGTGGTGATTTTTGTGGCAAAAATCACAAGAGCTAGCACTCCAAGAGACATGCGAAGGTGATAGGGAAGTCCACCCATGAGCCGGGAATCGTTTGACGAAGCTTGGAGCTTGACGAAGGAGCTCAAATGGCCGAAACTAGTGAGCTGTGACAGTGAACTGCCGAGCAGTCCATGAAGGCAGAAAAGTTGATTTTGTTGCTTCCGCGTCGCTCAATCGATCGATGTAAGTATTCCGCAACTTCGTTGATTTGTATTCGCACATATTTCATGCTTGTTTATGATCTTGGGACCTTAATAGAAACTAGCAATGGCATCTAGAGCAAGGTTGAGCATGAAATTTGATTTAGGGTTAAAATTTGGTAATTGATTTTGAGCATGATTTGATTAAATTGGATGTTTGAATATTCTTAAATCATGTTGAATTGAAGATTGATTGGATCAATTTCAAGAAAATTGGTTTGGAACAATTTTGCCGAAATTTGGATGGCTTGGCCAAAACTTGACTAGCCCTAAAATGTCTTGGATTTTGATTTTTGATAATTGGATGTGTTGGAAATCATTCAGGAATGTTGATTTATGTCGATTGAGGATTTAATTGGATTGAAACCAAATCGGATATAAAATTCCCTAAATGCCGAGACTTTAAGCATGTATTAGGTTTGATTTTAATCAAAATGTGTTGGACATGTGATGATGAAAATGAACATGATTAATTGGGCTAATTGGTGTTTTGGAAATATTGAATTGGTTAATTAATTGTGTTATACACTTTAAGTAATTAAATTATGAATTTGGAATTTGGTAATTTGATTATATTGGGCCTTAAATTGGATTTGGGCTTGTTGTGTTGTAATTGGGCTTATTGGGCTTGGTTGTACCAAGTTAGGTTTAGGCCAAATGGATTGGATCCAATTGGGCCCAAAACCGCATCCATAAAGCCCAAATGCGACTTAATGGACCTTTAAAGTTTAAATGGGCCTAATGGGCCAAGATTGATTTCTAGGCTTATGGGGTAACTCCCGGAATGGATTTTGGTTATTCGGTTTGACCCGAGTTGACCAAAAGTCCACGCCTCAAGAAATTAATTAAAAGCCCATTGGACTTTAATTAAATTGACGTTAGACGTTAATTGGGCTTTGAGACCCGTAACGATTAAATTTGGAATTTAAGTCCTAAAGGTTCGTTAATAAAGTGTAGTATTTAATTTGGAATTAAATAACGAATTAGAATTAAATACAAATTGAATTGGATTTAATTATGTAGTTTAATTTAATTCGAGAATTCGTACTTTGAGTACTTATTCGCAAAAACGAGTTTGACTCGAGCAAAATCAAATCGTTGTTTGAACATTGGATGATCACTAATTATCAGATTAATTAATTTGATTAGATTGATTGATAACATGCTTGTGTGAATACATGGTTGCGATGCATGAATAATGTATATCAGATGGATATTAGATGGGTGGGGCAATTTTAGAAATTGTTGTAATAAATTTGGGTTATTAAATTGGACCTGCGTGTCCAGCCTTATTACCTCCATATTCTTTGTATTCTCTTCTCACCTATTCCCATCAATGTAAATGAGGTTTCTTTAGAAGTGTAGTGTAACGGGTAGAAGTAATACATGTGCTAGCGGGAGAGAGAAAATGAGAGATTTGATCTAGGATCAATGTGTAAAGTATCCATCCTCATATCATTATTATTTTTCATATGCGCTTTATTATGTGTTTAGAATGCATGTTTAAGGGTGTATGATGATGAGACCTTAATAAAGATAATAAATTGGTTGCCAATTTGCACTCGAAAAACCCTCACAAAATATTAAGCGTTTTTCCTTCCATTGAGTGATTCTCACTCAAGATCCGAGACTGGCATTAACTTGTTGGCCAAAGTCAAGGCCTTTGTCCGTCGAAGATGTGATTGAATCACGGAGGCTTTGTTCCATATTGGTGTCTTGTCCAAGTTGTGGTTTGTTGGCCAAAGTCAAGACCACTTCTTTTCCATCGACATTGATTACGAAGCTTTCCATGGTCAATGGGTCGCGCTTGACTGGGATCACTGAGTTTGTTGTGCCAAAGCCAAGGCTTAGTTGATTCAGAGGAAAAAGGTTAGGTAATACACTGGATGTATTGGCATATATAAGATATATGTTTCGGACTTGGATGTCCCCCTACCGGATCTAGGAATTGGATTGGATCCAATCGATCTTAGAGATCTACCTAGTTAATTATCATACAATTTGTTGGCCAAAGTCAAGATTGTGTGATATTTAACGGGATCCTAGCCCACTAGGAAACACGGTTTCCCGAGTACTCGACAGAGGGTTAGAGGCTCGCCGAAAAATAGTGGGAGGCAAGAATTGAATTTGCAATACTCGTTTAATTACTTGCCATACGCGCTTAAACAAATATCATACGTCAAATAAATTAAATGTTAGTTGGACTGATATTTAAATGTTGTTTTTAATAAATAGTTGGACTATATTCAAACTATTCATTTATGGTTGATATTATAATTGGATTATAGTAATCAATATAATTGAATTTTAATCATTTAAATTATAGTTGATTAAATAGTTGGACTATTGTAATCATTATAATAAATAGTACCAAAATCATTGATTAAATAGTTGGACTATTAAAATCAAGATAAAATTGAAAGATTGACATTTAAAACATAATCCTAGGGAAAATGTATTTAAATGGTTTAATTTTCAAATTGGGAATAATTTCAGGATGGTCCAGGAAACTAATAAGTTACTTTATTTGATAAAATAACATATTAGACCTAAGCCCGGAGTTAAGCAAATAGTAGAGCATAATCTTTGGAAAATTATGTAATGATAACTTTAGTGCTTAATCCATTAAGCTTGTCGTAGTAGACTCTTTAATTTCTAAATCAGAACTAAGGATTAGATTCTTAAAGTATGATACTGAAATTGAAGGATCTTCATAAATCTATATTTAGATTTTAGAAGTACTAAATTGCAATAAATAACTCTTGGAGAGTTAATGACTATTCTCAAGGAGATAAAGTCAAAACTTTGCAATTAGGCAAGTAGCGCAAGGTGCACCTTACTTCGATATTCTAGAAACCCGAGGCTTGGCCAAAGTCTTCTGGAATGTGGAAAAGGGCAAAGGCAAAATCATTATAGTCTTCTGGGAAGATAAATGACATATCCCAAAATGTCTGCCTAAATTGTGGCAAACGGGATCGCGGAAGAGTGACTGCCGTTTGGACAAAGCAGACATGAAGGAATTGAAGAACGGGCAAGGCTCTGACTTCAAATATGTTTGTCAACATTATGTTCACTACTAGTATTAAAATTGGATTTTAAATACTTAGTATGGTACATAAAATATATATGTATTGATGTTCAGAATCTGTTTTGAACAGGATACTGACTTCAATAGAGATTTATCTGCGAACTGGAAACAGGATGAAAATCGATGTTTTAACCGTAGATACCTAAGTTTAGGAACTACCTTCGGGTGTGTACCTAAATTTGGAAACTGTTATAATGTAACTAGTTTGACTAGATACATTATCTATGTATCAGTGTTTAACCCACTGCGGGTGAACCTTTATATTCTAGAACACTAAAGTGTTTTATTATATAAAGATGATATTGAGATAAACACATTAGATGTGAATAACATAATTTATATTTAGAATATAAATAAATCTCAAACATATAACATGACAAACAAATAGCTCAAACTGATTTGATCAGAAGAAACATAATGTGGCATTTTTGTCTGGGACACAATCAAACAAGAATCGTATATCCGCCCTTTTGAAGAGTGGGTACTATGAGTGATTTTATTCTAGTCAAATAAAGTCTACGAATCTAGTTTATTTGGCAAAGTGCGTAAAACACCTTTACTTGGTAAAAGTTTAAGTGCCACCGATCTGCTAGCCCTAGTTCATAGTGAAGCAAGTGGGCCCATGTCTAGCTAGGCTAGATGTGGATATGAATATTTTGTGACCTTATGGATGTGGCATCGCGTTATAGTTATGTGTTTCTTTTGAAGAACACAAATCGGAAACTTTTACAGTTTCGACACGAAATAGACAAACAGATCGGCTGAAGTATTAAACAGTCACGGTAAGACCGTAATGGAAAATACTTAAGCAATAAGTTTCTAATATACTTGAAAGAGTAAAGTATTCTTTCAAATGAGGACTCCTCCCGGAACACGTCAATTTGACGGTGTGTCCGAACTGAGTAACCGAATTATGTCAGACATGATTAAGGTTAATCATGAGCAGCTCTGAGCTACCATTTCATGCAACGGATAAGCATAAACAGTGCATAATGTATTTCGAATAAGGTTCCATAAAATTCTGTTTGACAGACTTCATATTAGATATGAACAGGAAAGAAACCGGGTTTCTCATTCCTGATAATTTGGGTATGCTGGGAATATGTTTGGATGATAACAAACTAGAACCGAAATTGGATAAGTGCCAATTGTAGGTTATCCTGGGGATACCAATATATAGTACTTATACAACTCACATGAGAACAATGTAATTGTTGCTCACCATTCGGTTTTCCTAAGAGGAAGACCGATATGCAGTGGTAAGTGGGAGGATAGTAAAACTCGATGAAAATCAGAGTAATACTGTTCAAGGCACCGATTCCTTAATGGAACATAAATAGTTCATCAAGGATGGAACTATACCATTAATCTTGTAATATACAAGAACCGCGTATGTCGGAGAGAGTCAGAAAACAACCTAGGGTATGGGTTTCTGATCTCACCTTATAAAGATGTCTATCTTATTGAGGTATACCAACTGACTACGTATGAGGAAGTGATACAAGGTATGGACTCCCTATTATGACAAAGTGTCATGAATCTGAAATGGATTCGATGTATATCAACAAGTTTGGATACTAGTTGATTTACCGCAAGGCATTGTGCCTACTGGTACTTTATAAGTCTTCAAGGAAGACATACATGGATGGCAACATACCAACGTATAAAGCTAGGCTTTTAACGGAAAGATATCGTTATCAACATTGTGTTGATTACGATTCAACCTTTTACCTGTTTCCACGGTAAATCCATTTGGATAATGCTTGCTAAAGCTACATGTTTCATTTATGAAATATGTCAGCTTAACGGGAAATCACTTTCCTGAGAAGGAAATCTTTCGGAGGATGTTTATAACATCTTGTCGGTTTTGTCATACCAAAACTAGCAAATAAGGTTTGTGGGTTATTCGATCCATGTTTGGATTGAAGCAAACATAGGTTCTTAGAATTGCAGTTTTGATGTAATCATAATGGTTTATGATTTAATTCAAAACGAAAATGATTCCTGTGTATATAAGAGGGTTAGTGGGAGCGCACTGACAGTGGTTGTCCTATAAAATAATGATAATATGTCATTTCTTGGAAATGATATTCCCATAATAACTATCGGTGAGAGCTTGGCTTTCATGAAAAACTCTCCGAGAACTCGTACATTGAAAAATGTACGCGACCTGGTGTCTCATATGCTTTGAGCATATGGATTCACAAACAGGACAATCCAAGTGATAGTCACTGGATTGATATTAAGAACATCCATTAGTATCTTAGAGAACTAAGGATGTTGTCTTAATCTATGGAGAAAGAGAACTTGAAGTGACTGGGATCACTGCTGCAAGTTTCCAAATCGATAAAGACGACTTAAGTCGCAAACGGTACTATACAGTTTGAATAATGGAACAGTGAGCTGGAAATCTTCCAAGCAAGATACTGTTACCAAATAAACAACAAATGCGGGTTATTGTTGCAGCTGAGGCGGCAATAGAAGCCTTCTGGGTCGATACAAAATCTAATTAGATTAGATATAGTTTTGTTAGCAGCTGAGCTAGGCGTCAGCATATGCTAAAGAATTAATGGTCTCATCAACGATCCAGATATATACTTCGATAATCATCTGATTCGTTCGTATCATACATCTTGGCGATGTGATGATCGAATAATTGTCTAACATCTTTAACCTGAGACTTATATCGCTAGTACTTGCGACAATCAGTTTGCTTTGGTATTGGTCATCCGGAGCTTTAACAGGTTATGTGTACGCCTATACTGGGTTTACTGAGAATCGTAGTGTATTGGATGTGATGTCAAGATGGGAGTATCACTTCAATCATATGGAGATGATGGTCACACAAGATACGATAATAGTACTCTTAAAAGCTGCAGCTATCGAGAAAGTATGACTAGGTCATGACTTTTCGATTACAGAGACTAGTTACTCGTGATCCGATATATGCTTCGTATGGGGCAGACACAAAGCCAGCCCCTGGCCTAGTATGTGACATCTGATACTGGATCGTATTACCCATTACATTAGTATTACTACGCCTGATACAAATAATATTCCTCCGCGGATATTTCTGGAGAATATGGTAGGCACAGTGCTTTGCTATAAGCCAACCTTGTCTTGTAAATCGGTGAGAACGTGATACGGGGTACGCACGTGTCGGATAGTCTGACAATCGGATTTACTGCCAACATATCCATGAATCTCTTGGGTCGCTTCCTAAAGATTCACAAATGACATTTGACTCGAATAGAATTAATTTGGGATTAATTAAGAGAGAGAAAATTAATCTGGGATTAATTACGGTAAAAATTAATCTGGGATTAAATTCTTACAGAAGAGAGAACGCGATTAATTTAGAATTAATCGGTAAAATAAATTTAATAGTTAAATTAGATTTTTTTATTTAATTTATTTATTTGGGCTAAAATAATATATCGGATATATTAACTGAAATTGGATTTCAATACAAAATTAAAATTGGATTTTAATTCAAGCGAACGAATTAATTTAAAATTAATTCGTAAGCGACATACGTAATAATTTTGTGAGGCATCATTATTTAATTAAATTGGATTTAATTATTTAGCGATAGAAAATTCGTTTAGTCGGATTAAACGAACTCGGGCCCAATGTCTAGTTGTGTGAGCCAACTTGAATTTTGAATTTAAAGTGGTGGGACTCACTTCACTCACATCACACTTTTGAAAAATGTGATTGTGATAGTTGGCAAAATTTATTGAAACCATTTTGCTTTCACCAACCTTGTTTTGCTTTTTGGAAACCAATACACACAACAACTTGGTTTTAGAAACACAAGTCAACACAACACAACACAATTTCCTCTCTTCTCCCTCCAATAGCCGAGCATTGCTCCCTCTTGTTCTTGAATTTTTGTTGCAAAAATTCATCAAGCTAGCACTTTGTGAGTTGATTTAAGGTGATAGAGAAACTCACCCAAGAGTTTAGAACTCATCTTCAAGCTTGGAGCTTCTATCATCCAAGGAATTTTTGAAAATCCTCAACCGATCAATGTAAGTTTTTTCCGCAAACTTTATCGTTTATTCACACAAATCATCTTAGTGATCTTGTGGCATGTGTAGGACACTAACAATGGTATCTAGAGCCATCATAAGCATGATTTGAATTCTTGGGTTTATATACTTTAATTTGGGGATTTTGTGCTTGGAGCATATAAATTCGAAATTGGTTGTTTGGTTATGATTATATGATGATAACAAAGTGTTGTGCATCATTGGATTGTGAAAAAATTGATTGGATAAAAAATTCCCAAAAATCTTAGCATGGCCGAATACTATACCCTAGGATTACTCATGGTAAATTTTTGAAATTTGACAATTGGATGTGTTGTAAGCTTGAAATGAATATTGATTGTTGATTTAATTGGATTGAAATCAAAATTGGATGTTATTTCTTGCCTATTGCCGTGAGTTGAAGCATGTTAGATGAATTGATTTTGCTTAATTTTATGTTGGACATGAATTGAAAATAAAGCATGATTAATTAGATTAATTAATATTTTGGAAATATTAGATTAATTAATTAATTATGTTAATTACACTTTAATTAAATTAATGTGATATTTGGAATATTATGTTAATATAAATTAGTCTTTAAAATTGGATTGGGCTAATTTATTGTATTTGGGCTAATTGGATTGGTTGGGCCAAGTTTGATTTTGGACAATTGGACTGGATCCAATTGGGCCTAAAACCATTTCCATAAAGTCCAAAATATGACTTTGGGCCTTTAATTATCTAATTGGGCCTAATGGGCCAAAATTGATTTTTGGCATAGGGTGATTCCTAAATGGGCCTTGGCATTTTGGGTTTGATCCATAATGGCCAAAGTCGATGCCTAAAGAATTAATTAAAAGCCCATTGGACTTAATTGAATTGGCATTGGATGCTAATTGGGCCTTTGAGACCCATTTGGATTGGATTTGGAATCCAAGTCTTCAAAGGCATTTAAATAATAAGTGTAATTGTTTAATTTGGAATTAAACTAGAATTAGTATTGAATACAATTAAAATTGGATTTAAAATTGTAGTTCGATATAATTCAAGAATACGTACTTTGAGTATTTATTCTTAAACGAGTTGGACTCACGCAAATCGAATCGTTGTATGAACATTGGATGACCATTAATTGAAGATTAATTAATTAGATTAGATTGATTGAAAACATGTTTTGTGTGAATACTTGGATGTATTTGTATGAATAATGAATATCAGATGGATATTAGACGAGTGAGGAAATTTTGGAAATTGTTGTACATATGGTCTTTATTTGAAATTGGACCTGCGTGAGCCTATCACCTCATATTTTCTTTGTATTTCTCTTCTCACCAATTCCCCTCAATATAAATGAGGTTTCTTATTGTATTATGTGATTGGGTAGAAGAATGTAAAGTGCTAGCGGGAGAGAGAAAAAGAGATTTGTTCTAGAAATAATTTGTTTAAATATCCATCTGCATATCATTATTAATTTTATCGCGCCTTATTATGCTTTTAGAATGCATGTTTAAGGGTGTATGATGAGACCTAATCAAAGATAATAAATTGGTTGTCAATTTACGAAAATGCCTCACATCAAATATTAAGCGTTTCCTTCCATTGAGTGGTTCTTTCTCAATATCCAAGATTGGCTTCGATTTGTTGACCAAAGTCAAGATCATTGTCCATCGCGGATGTGTTTGAACCATGAAAGCTTTGTTATACATCGCATGTCTTGGGCAGTTGTGATTTGTTGGCCAAAGTCAAGGTCACTTCTGTTCATCGACGTGGATTACGAAGTTTTCCCACTATCAATGGGTCGCGCTTAACTGGAATCATTAAGTTTGTTGAGCCAAAGCCAAGGCTTAGTTGATTTAGAGGACAATGTTAGGAAATATATTAGATATATGTTTTGAACTTGGAGGTCCACCTACCGGATCTAGGAATTGGATGAGATCCAATTGATCTTAGAGATCTACCTAGTTAAATTTTATACAACTTGTTAGCCAAAGTCAAGGTTGTGCATTATTTAACGGGATCCTAGCCCACTAGGAAACTAGGTTTCCCGAGTACTCAACAGAGGGTTAGAGGCTCGCCGAAAATTAGTGGGAGGCTAGTATTAAATTTGCAATTTCGTTTGATACTCGCTAATACACGCGCTCATTTATTATTTAATCGTCATTATAAATATTAGTTGGACTAATTCATTTATTATTTTCTTTGAACAGTTAGACTGTATTCAAACACTACTCCACTTGTAGTTAGTTATATAGTTGGACTATAGTAACCATTATTTTGAGTGTACCCGAAATAATTGATTGGATAGTTAGACTATAGCAATCAAATGACTGGAAGAATTAGCATTAGGGACATTATCATTGGCGAGAATGTCTTTAACGGATCAAATTTTCCAGATTGAGAGATGAACCTCAGGATAGTCCTGAGGGCCGAGAAGTTACTCTATATCATAGAGAGACCTCTCGGGCCTAAACCCGGACATGAGCGGGTAGTTGATCATGAGCTTTGGAAGACTCATTGAGATGACAACTTTACTGCTCAGTCCGTCATGCTTGCTGCAATGGCCCCTCAACTTCGTCTTCAGAACAATGGAATGTATCCCTACCAAATGATGTTGAAATTGAAGGACCTTCACAGATCTAACCTTAGATCTCAGAAGTACAAATTGCAAAAGAAGCTCTTTCGCTCGCGTATGTCAGATGGTACATCTGTCAAACACTACGTGTCGTAGATGATTTCTCACATCGAACAGCTGTTGGACAATTATGACCCATAGCGTCACTATTTGTACAGATCATGGTGTTGTTGTACAAATTAACTATGTGACAAAGGAGATTGCACTCTTATCATTTGTGATTAGATCACCAAGATATATAAATGATAAGAGGTCCTTATGATTTTTTCCTGGATTGAGAATGATATGAGACAGTATCAGTCCACGAAGGATAAATCATTAAATATCCATAGTCAGAGTATTATGGAGATTGGACATCGATAAATACGTAAAAGACTAGTATTACACTTTTACGCTTTGTGAGGGAACAACGGCATAGTTCTCATATATTTGGGTATAGGATACTCATGCAAGTGTAATAGGAGGTTGTGTTTTACCGATGGTATGGGAAACAGCTTCGCTCTAGATAGACCCCCTCGAAAATCCATTGGTAGTATGACTATGTGTCTATGGAAGTCCGAAATCAGGGTAGGTGTATTTGGTCTTAACCTGAGACTTGCAACGCTAATACTTGCGACAATCAATATGCTTTGGTTTCGGTCCTCCAGGGCTTTAACCGGTTTCTATGTACGCCTCTTCTGGGTATATCGAGAATCGTAGTGTGTTGGGTGTGATGTCAAGACGGAAGTATCACTCCAGTCATATGGAGATGATGGTCACGTAGGATACGGTACTAGTACTCTTAAGTACTGTAGTCATCGGGATAAAATGACAAGGTCATGTTTATCCGATTATAGAGACTAGTTACTAGAGATCCGACATGTGCTTCGTACGGGGCAGACACAATTCCAGCCCCAGGCCTAGCACGTGATCATCCGATACTGGACAGAAATATGCTATACTACGTATACTACGTCTGATATAGATCCTTTATTCCTGTAAGGATATTTCTGGAGAATTGGGTAGGCATGGCGCTTTGCTAGAAGCCAACCTTGTCTTGTAAATCGGTGTAAACATAGTACTAAGTACTTACGTGTTCGGATAGTCCGATGACCCGATTTACTGCCAACATATCCGGGGATCTCATAGGTCGCTTCCCAAAGATTCACCGATGACGTTTGACTCACACTTTAATTAATCTAGGATTAATTAGACGAGAGAGAAAATTAATCTGGGATTAATTACGGAAATATTTTATCTGGGATAAAATATCAATTAAAGAGAGATAACGATTAATTTGGAAGTAATCGATAAATTAATATATTCGATATATTAAACGAAATTGGATTTCGACGCGGAATTAAAATTAGATTTTAATTCGGGCGAACGAGTAATTTAGAATTAATTCGTTAGCGACGTGAATAGTGATTTCGCTAGGCATAATCATTTAATTGCATCGCAACGGAAAATTCGTTAATTTAGAATTAGCGAACCCGAGCTCGGGATTGTTTACGAGCGCATTAGAATTTCGAATGCGAGTGCGGCACGCAGGTCAAATCAAGCGTCAAATCATTAGTCGCATCAAGCGTCAAATCACATGTCACTTTGAGTGATGTGACAAGTTGTCACTTGATTGATTTGATTGATTGATGGATTGATGTGTGTTGATGGGAAGCATTTAATGCTTGACTTTTGAAAATTGAAATATTGTATATGTTAATTGATTTTTGGAAATTAATTAACCATTACACATTTTTCATTTCTCTCTCTTGGTTTTACGGTTTTGGGAGCCAAAAACCACAACTCTCTCTTCACCATTTCTTCTCTCTCTCGCCCACTGCTTCTGGTTTTTCTCTTCACTGGTTTCAATAAAACCGAGAGCTAAGGAGAAGCTTTGGATGATTTGTGGCAAATCATCAAGGTGCTAGCACACTCTAGGAGACATACCAAGGTGATAGGGCAGTGATTTCGTGGGCTTGGAATACCATCATCAAGATCTTTGAGCTTGGAGCTTTAAAGGAGTCCATGGCTGAAATTTTGAAGACAAAATCAGCCCACTGCTGAGCTTCATGGAGGAGGGCAGAAAGTTTTGTTCTTCGTAGCATCCAATCCGTTCATTGTGAGTATGATTCCGCCATTCTCCTTTGTTGTATTCAATTGTTTTCATTACTTGATAATGATCCTTGGACCTTAGAAATCCAACAATGGTATCTTGAGCCAATATTGAGCATGAAAAAGATTTAGGGTTAAAATTTGGGTAAAATTGATTTTGAGCATGATTAATGAAATTGGATGAATTAGTATGCTTAAATGTGTTTTAATTGATGATTGATTGGATCAATTTGATGAAATGTTGTTTGGAACAAATTTCCCCAAATTTTTGTGTTGGCCGAATGGTACATGATGCCCTAATTGTCTTGGTTTTTTTATTTTGATTCATTGGATGAGTTGGAAATCATTTGGGGATATTGATTTAATGTTGAATTTGATTCAATTGGATTGGATTTGTAATTTGGCATAATAAACCCTAAAAGCCGAGAGTTAGAGAGCCCTAAATTCTTGGTGATTTTGTTTCGTTGATCATTGGATGACTTGAAACGATTTAGGATGTTGATTTAATGTCGATTGTGGAATTAATTGGATTGAAACCGAATCGGACACAAAATCCCCTTCAATTGCCGAGAGCCTTAAGCATGTTTGGGTTTGATTTTTGATAAAATGTGTAGGACACTAATTGATGTAAATGAGCATGATTAATTAGGCTAATTTGGTGTTTTGGAAATATTGATTTGGGTAATTAATTATGCTATGCACTTTGTTTAATTAAATTATGAAATTGGATTTTTATGGTTTAATTAAATTGGGCTTAAAATTGGATTTGGGCTTGTTATGTTGTTATTGGGCTAATTGAGCTTGGTTGTACCAAGTTAGATTTAGGCCAAATGGATTGGATCCAATTAGGCCCAAAACCGCTTCCATAAAGCCCAAATGCGACTAATGGACCTTTAAAGTTTAATTGGGCCTAATGGGCCAAAATTGATTTCTAGGCTTATGGGTAACTCCCGGATTGGACTTTGGTTATTGGGTTTGACCCGAGTTGACCAAAAGTCCACGCCTTAAGAAATTAATTAAAAGCCCATTGGACTTTAATTAAATTGACGTTGGACGTTAATCGGGCTTTGAGACCCGTAACGATATGAATACTTCGTAACCTTTACGGATGATGCATCGCGTTATGGTTATGTGTATCTCATGAAACGCAAGTCGGAAATTTTTGAGAAATTCAAAGAGTTTCGACACGAAGTAGAAAAACATACGGGCAAAAGTATTAAAACATTACGGTCAGACAGCGGTGGAGAATACTTGAGCAATGAGTTCAACATTACTTGAAAGAATATGGTATTCTTTCACAGTGGACTCATCCCGGAACACCTCAATTGAACGATGTATCTGAACGGAGAATCCGAACTTTGTTGGACATGGTAAGTCAATGATGAGTCGCACAGAGCTACCAATTTCCTTCCAGGGATACGCATTAAATAATGCAATACTAAATTTGAATAAGGTTTCGTCAAAGTCTGTTGGACAGACTCCATATGAAATATTGACAGAAAAGAAACTGGGTTTCTCATTCCTAAAGATTTGAGGATGCTGGCCATACGTTAAACGTTTGGATAGTACCAAACTAGAACCCAAATCAGATAAGTGCCTACTTGTAGGTTATCCTAGGGAAACCAAAGGAAATTACTTCTACAACCCACAAGAGAACAAAACATTTGTTGCTCTCCATGCAGTTTTCCAAGAAAATGAATTCATGAATGCAATGGCAAGTGGAAGGAAAGTAGAACTCGATGAAAATCAGAGTGATATTGTTCCTGGAACCGACCCCCTCATGGAACACGAAGAGTCCATAAGGGATGAGACTATTCCACAATCTTCTAATACACAAGAACCACGTAGGTCAGAGAGAGTCAGAAAACAACCTGAGAGGTATGGGTTTTTGATCTCACCACATGTAGATATTAATCTTATTGAGGAAGATGAACCGGGTACGTATGAGGAAGTGATACAAGGTATCGACTCCGCTTTATGGTAAGATGCAATGAAGTCCGAAATGGATTCCATGTATACCAACCAAGTTTTGACACTGGTTGATGCACCAGAAGGCATTAAACCTATTGGTTGTAAATGGGTCTTCAAAAAGAAGACAGACATGGATGGCAACATACAAACGTACAAAGCTAGGCTTGTAGCGAAAGGGTATCGTCAACAACATGGTGTCGATTACGAAGAAACTTTTTCACCTGTTGCCATGATTAAATCCATTCGGATAATGCTTGTTATTGCTGTATATTTCGATTATGAAATATGGCAGATGGACGTCAAAACCGCTTTCCTTAACGGAAATATTTTGGAGGATGTTTATATGCAACAACCTGATGGTTTTTTCGTGCCAAGATATGCAAACAAGGTTTGTAAGTTAAACCGATCCATTTATGGATTAAAGCAAGCATCGCATTCTTGGAACCAATGTTTTGATGAGATCGTAAAGAATATGGTTTCATTCAAAATGAAGATGATTCTTGTGTATATAAGAATGTTAGTGAGAGCGCACTGACATTCTTTGCCCTATATGTTAATGATTTATTGCTTTTAGGCAATGACATTCCCATGCTACAATCGGTGAAAGCTTGGCTTTCATTAAAATTCTCCATGAAAGACCTGTGAGAAGCAGCCTTTATTCTAGGAATAAGGATCTATCGGGATAGATCTAGAAAGCTGCTGGGACTCTCCCAGAGCTCGTACATTGACAAAGTGTTGAAGAGATTCAACACGGATCTGTCCAAGAGGGGGCTGCATCCGGTGTGACATGGCGTCTCTCTATCTAAGGACATGTGTCCTAAAACTAATGATGAGAGAGATGCAATGAGTCGGATCATGTATGCTTCCGTAGTCAGATCGATCATGTATGTTGTGATATGTACGCAACATGATGTCTTATATGCTTTGAGCATGTGCAGTCGCTATCAGGCCGATCCAGGTGATGGTCATTGGACTGTTGTAAAGAACATCCTTAAGTATCTTAGACGAACTAAGGATGCCTTCTTAGTCTATGGAGAAGGAGAACTTGAGGCGACTGGATACACCGATGCAAGTTTCCAAACCGATAAAGACGACTGTAAGTCGCAATTTGGGTACATATTTTGTTTGAACAACGAAGTAGTGAGCAGGAAATCATCCAAGCAAGAGACTGTTACCGATTCAAAAACAGAAGCGGAATATATTGTTGCAGCTGAGGCAGCAAAATAAGCAGTTTGGATCCGTAAATTCCTAATTGGATTAGGATTAGTTTCGTTAGCAGCTGAGCCTATACCTTTGTATTGTACTTGTGCGTGTTATGGAAGCTTAACAACATAGTTCTCATATGTTTAAGTATTGGATACTTATGCAAGTGCGATAAGAGGTTCTGTTAGCCGTTGGACCGGCAACAGTTCGCTCTGGATAGACCCACTCGGAATCCCATTGGTAGTATGACTATGTGTCTATGGGAATCCGAATTAGGGTAGGTGTATGTGATCTTTAACCTGAGACTTATGTCGCTAGTACTAGTGACAATCAGTTTGCTTTGGTATTGGTTGTCCAGAGCTTTAACACGTTCTGTGTACGCCTGTACTGGGTTTACTGAGAATCGTAGTGTATTGGATGTGATGTCAAGATGGGAGTATCACTTCAGTCATATGGAGATTATGGTCACACAGGATACGGTAATAGTACTCTTAAAAGTTGCAGCTATCGGGAAAGTATGACTAGGTCATGACTTTCCGATTACAGAGACTAGTTACTCGTGATCCGATATATGCTTCGTACAGGTCAGACACAGAGCCAGCCTCAGGCCTAGCATGTGACATCCTATACTGGATCGTATTACTCATTACATTAGTATTACTACGCCTGATACATATAATATTCCTCCGTGGATATTTCTGGAGAATTGGGTAGGCACGGTGCTTTGCTAGAAGCCAACCATGTCTTGTAAATCGTTGAGAACGTGGTACATGGAACGCACGTGTAGGATAGTCCGACAACCGGATTTACTGCCAACATATCCAGGAATCTCTTGGGTCGTTTCCCAACGATTCACCAACAACATTTGACTCGAATAGAATTAATCTGGGATTAATTAAGAGATAGAAAATTAATCTGGGATTAATTGCGGAAAGAATTAATCTAGGATTAAATTTGTACAGAAGAGAGAACACAATTAATTTAGAATTAATCGGTAAAATAAAATTAATAGTTAAATTGGATTTTTCTATTTAATTTATTTGTTTGGGCTATAATAATATATCGGATATATTAATTGAAATTGGATTTCAATACGAAATTAAAATTAGATTTTAATTCAAGCGAACGAATTAATTTGGAATTAATTCGTAAGCTACTTTCGTAATAATTTTACGAGCCATCATTATTTAATTAAATTGGATTTAATTATTTTGCGACGGAAAATTCCTTTAGTCGGATTAAACGAACCCGGACCCAAAGTCTTGTTGTGTGAGCCAACTTGAATTTTGAATTTGAAGTGGTGGGACCCATTTCACTCATATCACACTTTTGACAAATGTGATGGGGGTAGTTGGCAAAATTTATTGAAACCATTTTGCTTTTCACCAATCTTGTTTTT
This sequence comes from Zanthoxylum bungeanum, assembly GCA_019454045.1. Classification (NCBI taxonomy): domain Eukaryota; kingdom Viridiplantae; phylum Streptophyta; class Magnoliopsida; order Sapindales; family Rutaceae; genus Zanthoxylum; species Zanthoxylum bungeanum. The sequence continues at coordinate 14,458 of SKCR01041872.1, read as the reverse complement.
CTTTTTGGAAACCAATACACACAACTACTTGGTTTTGGAAACCAATACACACAACAACTTTGGTTTTGGAAACACAAGTCAACACAACACAATTTCCTCTCTTCTCCCTCCAATAACTGAACATTGCTCCCTCTTGTTCTTGAATTTTTATTGCAAAAATTCATCAAGCTAGCACTTTTTGAGTTGATTTAAGGTGATAGGGAAACTCACCAAAGAGTTTAGAAATCGTCTTCAAGCTTGGAGCTTCTATCATCCAAGGACTTTTTTGAAAATCTTCAACCGATCAATGTAAATTTTTTCCGCAAACTTTATCATTTATTCACACACAAATCATCTTAGTGATCTTGTGGCATGTGTAGGACACTAACAAAGAAGGCAAAGAATGAGATCAACTGGACGACGGAGTGCGAGGAGGCCTTCCTGCAGTTAAAGCAATACTTAGCTCATCCCCCACGTTGGCCAAGCCGGTCCCAGGTGAGACTCTGTTTCTATATTTGGCTATTTCTAAACATGCTGTGAGCTCGGTGCTGGTGTAGGAGGCTGACAAAATACAAAGGCCAGTATATTATACTAGTAAAGCCTTGCTGGATGCGGAGACCAGATACCCGGCCCATGAACTAGTGGCTTTGTCCTTGATTACGGCAGCCCGGAAGCTACAACCTTACTTTCAAGCTCACCCTATCGGGGTCTATACCGACCATCTTTTGAGGCAGATCCTGATGGGGTTTTAAGAGGGAATATCGGTAACGCAGCGGAAACGCGGAAAATCAAAAATTTTCTGATTTCAAAATTTTTCTTGGATCAATTAAATAAACTTATTTATTTAATTATCCAATTATCAAATTCTGAAAAATTACACAAGAGATCAAATTTATTGGTAATTACCGAATTGCTCCAAAACTTTGTAAATTGATCATTTTAGTCCAAAAGTTGTCAAATACAATTTTGGATGATTATAAATCATTTCTAAAATATTTTTCACACATCTAATGCATCAAAATCAGATTTCACACAAATCACCAATTTTTGAGCAATTGTTGTGAGCACCCCAAAATTTCCAATTAATTGCAATTTGGTCCCTTTTGTTCAAAACATGCCAAGATCAAATCCAATTAACCTAAAATTTTACATGCATCATATTCATACCATAATACATCACATATATGAAAATCCCCAAATTTGGAGAGGGTTATGAACCCTAATTTTTCAATTTCACCAAATTGTCCAATTCTACCAAATCTTTAAAATCCAACACTTTAATCCATTCAATACTTCACCAATATATCCTCACCACTTTGAAACAACTCTAGAACAATTCTAGGTCACCAAGGAGTGGCTTACTAACTCTAGATTGGCAGCTCACTTACATGCATTAATTTTTCACACAAGTTCTCAACCAAATAAACACAAACTATAATAGAAGAAAGAAGATCAAAGCAGCACAAAATGATTCCAAGCATGTTAGAAACAATTTCCATGTTGAAAGCTTTAAAGAAAGACTTACAAAATCCAAGTTTTCAAGCCTTTTCTCCTTTGGCCTTCAAGCTTTTCTCTCAACTTTCTTTTATGTTTATTTTGCGTATTTGAACTTATGAAACCCTAAAAATGAGACAAACAATATATACTTCACAAAAAATCGGCCCTTGGCCGAATTTCAAGTAAAGAAAATATCTAGATATTTTCTCAATTTTGTTTCATTTAATAAGCTTTATCAACTTGTTATCTTTAATCATTACAACTTTAATAACTTTATAACAAGTCAACAAAGGCAACTAAAGTCATTTAAATAAATATCACAACTTAGGATATTTATATTTTTAATTAATTTAATTATTTAACAATTAAATAATTAAATAATTATTTAACAATTAAATAATTAAATAATTATTTAAATACAAATATATTAAATATATGTATTATATTTACATTAAATATCAAATACATATATATTTATGATATTAGTCAAATATCTCAATTTGACAATTAATTAATGTGTATTTGATAAAATCTATCATTAAATACAAATACACAAAAATTAAAAAATGACTATTGGGTCCCTTCACATGTACATTTGCGTTTAACCTTTAAACGACTTATAAATAATCAGTATTATTTATAAATGATGCCTTAGTACTCTACGAGTATATTTCATTAGTGAGACTCTCTAGATTCAGGTATATCCGTCACAAAATCCAATTTCGTGTCCATAATTTACCCACCCGTAAATTATGACGACCACGGATAAACTAGCTGAATCATATAGGTCGAGGTCATTGCATACGTATAATCCCTCCGTCACAGGTATCCGGATAATCCCAGAGATATAGATGTAAACGTCAAATCTCTATAGGTATTATCCCGTCGACGTATCTATTAGCAATCTCTAAATAACATTTGGAACTTACTTCTGAAGTATACTGTGGCCACAGATTTAACAGATTGCTAATCACATATGGACTACCTATGCTATGTACACAGAACTAACGGATCCTATCTTGACACACACAGGATATCCTGAGGATCGGTCCATACCCAACGAACAGGCGGAGGTCTGATCTAAATAGATCGATGACGTGACTACCATCTAAGTGTGGAGGATGTCTCATACATCCACAGTGGTATCTCAAGTCAAATGACCTTTATACTACTAAACCCGAGAAGATTCTTATTGATGTTGGTGTACCATCCATTAAGAATCTTCGGTGAGTCGTTCAGTGTTTATCCACTATAAACACCTACACATCTATACGAGTCTCCCCAGACTCATGGTTCATTGGGATAAACCATCGGACCAAGTCTCGATATACGACATGTATTGGTCTCAACAGATTTGACTAACTGACCCGTGTTAGTAAATCTTGACCAGGAACTATGTTTGATAAATATACATTTAGCAGTGACACTTCCCAATGTCACTTACAAACTAACTTTGTAACTGTGTACTGCATTATATAATATCAGGCCTTTGTCTAATATATACATATCACTAAACCACATTTAGTTTCAATCTAATAGTAATTAGATCGAATACGTATATAAAAACAAGAGGTGTAACCACTAAGTAAGTAATATTATGGAAAAAGGGGATGTTCGTATTCTTGAATCAGACATAAATACGATCCGGATTGGCGTTCTGAGCACCAACCCCAACACATCCTACATAAGACGGAGGTCCCGGGTCGGTTAGTGAAGTGGTCGGTGGAATTGAGTGAGCATGACATATCCTATCTGCCCAGGGTAGCAGTAAAGGGACAAGCTTTAGCAGATTTTGTGGCCGAGTTTACTGGACCACAAATTTTAGAAGTTTCAGAGACCAGGTGGGAGTTATCGATGGACGGTTCGGTCAGTTCATAAGGTTACGGAGCTAGGGTCGTCTTGGGGAGTAGTGATGGGGATGAGGTGGTATACGCCTTGAGATTTGCTTTCGAGGCCACCAATAATGAGGCCGAGTATGAGGCCATTTTGGCCGGATTAAGGTTGTGCATGGCAGTGGATGTCCGAGATGTGATTGTAAAGAGCGACTCCCAACTGGCCATCCAGCAGCTAATGGGTGAGTTTCAGGATATAGAGCCTAACATGATGGCCTATATGGTCGAGGTGAATAAGTTGATTGGAAAAATAGGTAGCGTACAGTTCGAGCAGATTGGTCAAGAAAGTAACCATCAGGTAGACTCACTGGCTCGACTGGCATCTTCCATTAAATCGGAGAAGTCCAGAACTATCCCTTTGATTTGTTTGCATGAGAAGAGTGTTGAAAAGCCAGAGTTGATTAAATTAAAGGTAGGAGGGGAGACCTCTTTGATGGATCTGATTAGGAGATACTTAGAGACTGGAGAAACGCCATAAGATAAAAATGCGGCAAGGAAGCAGAAGTACCGAAGCTCCAAGTTCTTTTTGATTGAAGGAATATTATACCAGAGGGGGTATACTGTACCGCTTTTGAGGTGTCTTATGACTGAGGAAGCAGATTATGTGCTCAGGGAGATTCATTCAGGGATTTATGGGAGTCACGCCGGGGGCAGTCAATTGCGTGTATGGCGTTGAGGCAGGGATTCTACTGGCCGACCATGCACCAAGTTGAGATGAAGGTAGCTCGGAAATGTGAGGGGTACTAGAAGAATACAAACATCCATCACCAACCTGCAAAACAGCTGACCATCTAGCCAGCCCCTGGTCGTTCGCCCAATGGGGGTTGGACATCATCGGGCCAATGCCGGCTGGGCGAGGACAAGCCAAGTATGCTATCGTTGCCATTGACTATTTCACCAAGTGGGTAGAAGCCGAACCATTATCTGTGATCACGGAGAAGAAGGCGACATAAATTGTAAAGAAGAATATAATTTGCCGGTTCGGGATCCCTCGGGCCAACACTACTGATAATGAGAAGTAGTTCGACAGTAAGGGTTTCAGGAAGCTCTGTGAATACCTCCAAATCTCCTTGAGGTTCGCCTCACCTGCCCACCCCAAGTCTAACGGACAGGTCGAGGCTACCAAAGAAACGATCAAGGCAAACCTGAAGGTCAGGCTCGGATCTTGTAAAGGCATGTGGGTCGAAGAGTTACTGGAAGTATTATGGGTGCATTGGACAACTTGCAAGGACTTCACAGGGGAAACTCCATTTTCTTTTGCTTATAGTTGCGAAGTAGTTATTCCAGCAGAGATTGGGATGACCACACACAAGGTCTGACATTTTAAGACTGAACAGCATGAAGAACTCATCAGGAATCACCTCGATCTAATCGAAGAAAAATAAGAGAAGTCGGCTATAAAAGCGGTTGTCTGTCAGTAGAGAATAGCCCGTTTCTATAATAAGAAGGCTCAGATTCGGTCCATCCTTCATTGAGAATTAGTTTTGAGGAGGGTTACATTGAATACTCGAAGACCCGAAGAAGGCTTGTTGGGTGCCAAATGGGAAGAGTCGTATAAAGTGGTAGAGATAGTAAGGCCGGGTACCTATCTTTTGGAACAATTGGACGGTACCCGGCTCAAGAAGCCCTGGAACGCTGAGATGATGAGGAAGTACTTCCAATAGACCTTTTCTTCGAGTTGTGAAGTCATAATATGACCTGACCCGAGCTGGGAAACTATTGTAGAGCCTCTCTTGAAATGACCCACAAAGAGCTGTAAGAAGGGCAGTAGGTCCCGTGAATATGAACATGACTTTCTCTTTTGAATTAAAAAGCTTGTCCATTTTTCTTATTTATTAATTAAATGCGAAAGCCATGTTCAATATTCTTTGGATGTGCTCGATGCGAAGGGGTGCTCGGTAGCTAGGAAGGGCACCAAGCCCGTGGCACGCCAACCCGGGTGTCATTATCAAACCCCCGGGTAGAAGTGTCCCGACTTGACTCTTTTCACCTTTGAGGATCCAGAACGCTCAAGGGATGAGGTACATGTGGGAAAAGCGTGAACCCCTCAGGACATGCCATTCCCTGGTGTCATTATCAAACCCCCGAGGCTGGAGCGTTACTACCCCATGACTCGTATTTTTGAAGGGTAGCTCGGGTAAACCGGACCTAGGGAGGTTTCTTCCCCTTCGAGTTGGCCGGTGAACCCCGTTAAGAACCACCAGACCACGTGGCATGAGGACGGCCGAATGGCCTCCATGACCATTGTGGTTTCGGGTAAACCGGATCCATGGAGGTTTCTTCCCTTGCGAGTCGGCTGGTGAAGACCGTTGAGAACCACCTAGGGATGGCGCACACGGGGAGTCTTCTTCCCCCGTGTGGTATCTGCCTAACCGCCCCGGATCAGGAGAAGCATGGCATGGGGAGATTTCTGCCTTTATAGCGCTTGTAGACTCTAGAGCCGCCCAATATGAGGAGGTTTCTGCCCTCAGGGTCTCGGTCCCTCACCGATCCGTAGCCTGGCTAGCCGGGACGCTGAATTGTAAGGTTCAAAATTGTGTTTTGGGACGCACCAGGCAGGACACTGCCTTGGGGCACCCGAATTGTTATCTTTTTGGGTCTGTGTGGAGTATGTGCTAAGTCACCTCCATTGTGCTAACCTTGTCTTATTCATATTTTTTTTGCTGATGCCCGTGAAGGGGACGCCTGCGCCAGGATCCGTAGAGCCTCAGAGGTTGAAAATCTTCCCTCGTGATTAATTCTCCCTTGTTCCTGATGAGTGGTAAATCTATCACTATTTCCCACTCATTTAACCTAATATTTTCTATAGTTTCTTGAGTTTTGTGAATATTTTGATTTGTTTTGTGTTATTAAGTCTATAATGGTGTTTTAACACCTAGTGCCCTAAAACCAACTGGTTTGGGAGTCACTGGCCCAAAGCTCGCTACATGGATCAAAGATGCTGCAAAAATATATATATCTGAAGTCTGAGTAATTAAGTCCGTAGGGGTGTCTTAACACCTGGTGCCCTAAAGCCAACTGGTTTGGGAGCCACCGACCCAACACTCGCTACATAGATAAGAGATATTGTATATAAATAAAGAAAAATCAGAATAATTATTCCATTGCTGCAAACAGATGTGAATTCTGATAAAACTTTAGGACACAAATATTACTCTCTTATCAACTGCACTTGTGACTGTTGTGGGCAAAAATGAGTTGTTTAATATTTTGTTGGTTGTGTATATGGAGAATGGTAAATATAATCGGAGAATTTACTTATTCAGTAATTTAGAAAGAAAGAAAATAACTAGTAACTTGGAGTAGAAGTTTCACCTGATTAGTCACTATCATCTTTATTCTCTTTTCGCTTGTCTTTTTGCTTTTGTGTGCATTAGTTTCACTACATTTTTACTTTTGTAAAATGTTTGTGGGTATCATTGCTGTAAACCCTCACGAGACTACAACTCGTCCACTAGGGACACCTAGGGGTTTAAAGGCTTGTTGCATATGCTAAATGCAACCGTGATCCTTACGAAAATGGCTTAGTTAAATTTTATTATGTTATTTTATTTTGTGTTTTGCTCGAGGACTAGCAAAATGTTAGGTTTGGGGGTGTGATGAGTGGTAAATCTATCACTATTTCCCACTCATTTAACCTAATATTTTGTATAGTTTCTTGAGTTTTGTGAATATTTTGATTTTTTTTGTGTTATTTTGTAGATAAATGAAGTTTCAGGACATTCTGGAGGTGATTTGGAGCAAAACAGTGAAAATTGGAAAAAAAAGCATTTTGGTAATTTGGGCGCGTCGTGACTCGCAAGCCCTTGGCGTCGCGACGCCTAACGTGCACCAAGTCCATGCTAACATGCGCCGGGTCAACGAGTCAGAATTTGAAAAGTTTGACTTTGCTAACGTGCGCCGTGCCATATGTCACCATCACAGCTGATATGCTAACGTGCGCTGTGCCACGTGTCATCATCCTACAGTGCCGACAATCACTATTGCTACGTGTGCCACGTGTCACTCCACGTCATCGTCCACATCATCAGTTGACTGAGTCAGCATGCCACCTCACCACCACGTCATCATCAGCCAATCACGAAGTGCCACGTGTCGCAATCCTATGGTGCCGACAGTCGTCATTGCCACGGCAGCGCCACGTCAGCATAATAATTAAGTTGTTAGCCACCTCGCCACGTGTCGCCTTATCTTCTTATCTGAATCGCCACGTGTCAAGCCCTCGTCAAGCCACGTCAAAAGAAGCTGGCGTCGCGACGCCAAAGGCCTTGGCATCGCGACGCCCAGAGCCCACCGAGGCCTATAAATTGAGCTCGAGATTTCAGTTTTAGTTGTACCATTCTCTCTCATTTCTTTGATGTAAATAGAGAGTCTTCTCTCTAGTTTCTTTTAATTTAAGTTTTGTAATTTAATTTTAATTACGTTCTGTAATAATAGTAATTTACTTTCTTTATTTTTACAGTTTTTACTATTCAACCATGAGGAGGTAACTTCCCTCTGCTAAGGTGAAAGGTAATTCTTTTACTATTATTATTTAGATTAATCTCCCTTAAAAATAATATATTCACTATTTAAAATTTGACTTAAAAAGGATACCGCCATATTGGTCGGTTGGTAATTCATTTTAATCTGGTTTAAACCTGACTAATCAAGGATACCGCCAGATTGGTCGGTTGGTAATTTAATTTTAGTTCTGCCTTTATGGCTGGTTTATTTTGGTTCTGTCTTTATGGCTGGATTATGGACAAATATTACCGCCTTAATGGCTGGTTGGACTTAATTTGACTTAATCAGGTTACCACCTATATGGCTGGTTGGTAATATTATCACAAGTTTATATATTATTTTATGGGAGATATCTAAAATAGTAAATAGTAAAAGTAATTCCTTTTACCTTAGCATTTCATTTTATTTTATTTTACTTTTCAATTTCTACTTTACCGCATTTTACTTTTGGCATTTTTACTTTATGTCTTTTATTTTTCTAGCCCTAATTATGTGTTGTAACTAAATTAGTTATCTGGGGTTGTGATGAATTCCAATATCACTGGTTTATAAGGGGTTAGATTATAGTTTGGGTAATATAAAGATTTATTTATTGAGTCTTAATCTTAATGCTTTTTATTAACTGGCCACTAATAAAATTGACTAGGTAAACTTAAAATGAACTAGACATAGGGATTTTAAGTTTAAGACCTTAGACTCAATAGCCCACGATCTTCCTTGAGGATAGATAACCCTTTAATAGATTTCCTTACAGGATAGACATATACCTGTCGGGCAGGGGTAACCATAATTGGAACTTAATCTTAATGAATCTAGATAATTTGGTTGACATAGACATATGGTTCAATTGGGTTAAACTAGGTATTTGTGTCTGACCATCGACAGAGGATTTCACATAATTTAGTGTTCCAGGTTAATAAATCAATATATTACCCAACTATAAAATAACCACTTCATCTTTAAAATGATATTGGAAGAAATCATAACCCTAGATAGTTTTTAATATTGAATTTTCTTAAAACCTACTTTCAAGCAATTTTATTTACTTATTTTTAAATTCAAAATATTCACCATTTCAAATCAATCAAACAACATGTTAGATACTAGTAATCATTTGACCTCATAGAATTAATAGATAAGGTTTTAAGTCCTCGTGGGATCGATTCTTTTTATACTACTTGAACGATACGTGCGCTTGCGTTATACGCGTGTGTTTACGCCGGTTGAGTTTTTCGCGCTGTTGCCGGGGACTTATTTATCTTTTACTATTAGTTTAGAGGTTAGATACTTTTACTTGTATCTAATTTTCTTTTTACTTATTGTTTTTATTTTCTTGTGTTTCAGGTTCTCAGAAACTTCATGAGACGAACCAGAAGCTTTGAACTTCGACCGCTTGACCCGGAAATTGAAAGAACCATCAGACAGTTGAGAAGGGAACGGCGAGACGGCCAAGAAGCAATTGTTAACATGGAACCTGAACCTTTGGAGGTTGCACCACCAATTCCCATTCGAGATAGAACCATTCCGGTGGTTGACAGACTCATTTCATGTGTTGTACTTCCTCCCTTACCAGCAAATGCGGGTGACATCAAAACATGCATTCAGATGATGCAGCAGTCAGTGCAGTTTGGGGGGAATGCAACTGAAGATCCTAATGCCCACATCAGCAACTTCCTGGAAGTTTGCGGCACTTTCAATTACAACCGAGAAGCTAAAGAAGCAATGAGATTGCGTGTTTTCCCATACTCCTTGAAGGACAGAGCTAAAGCTTGGCTACATTCACTACCAGCAGGTTCCATCACAACTTGGAACACTTTAGCCACCAAATTTCTTGCAAAGTACTTTCCACCAGCCAGAACTGGAAAGCTGAGGAATGACATCACATCCTTTGTGCAACAAGACTCCGAAACTCTCTACGAAGTTTGGGAAAGGTACAAAGATTTGCTCCGGAAATGTCCTCACCATGAGATTCCAAAATGGCTTCAAGTCCAAACATTCTATAATGGACTTTCTGGAATAATGAGAACAACAATCGATGCTACTGCTGGAGGAGCTTTAATGGCGAAAGGAGAAGATCAAGCCTGGGAACTAATCGAAGAAATGGCCAACAACAATTCCTTGTGGCCAACAGAAAGGAGCATGATCCAAAGAATTGCAGGAATTTATGAAAGTGGAGCCAATACAGCAGTCAACGCCAAGCTAGATCAGATATGCAAATTCATGGAGACTCTTACCACTGGATCCACAAGTTCACCATATGAAGGAGCACCAGAGTCGAACCAACTTGAAGAGACGGTGAATTATATCAATAATTTCAACAGACATGGGAACAATCCATATTCCAACACCTACAACCCAGTGTGGAGGAATCATCCTAATTTTTCATGGAGCAACAATTCAGGGCAAAAGAACAATCCACCACCTGGATTCCAACAGCAGAACAATCCACCACCTGGATTCCAGTAACAGAACAAAGGCCATGAGCAGGCCAATGAACCAGGAATAGCAGAAGTGCTGGCTCAGTTAAAAAAGTACAATATTATGTTTCAGAGTCAATCTGCTTCCATCAAAGCACTGGAGAATCAAATCGACAACTGGCCAATGCTCAGAGTTACAAACCGCGAGGAAATCTTCCCAGCAACACAGAACCAAATCCAAGGAACCGAGTGAAGGATCAATTTCAAGCCATTACCTTGAAAAGCGGTACTGGGATGAACAAAGATGTTGGAATCAAGGCAACAATTGAGGAAGTTCCAAAATATACAGTTCCACAGATGGAGGAAAAATAAGCAAAGGAAAAAGAAAAAGATCAAATCACTCTACCTCCACCTTTTCCACAGCGACTTTAGAAAAATAAGCTGGACAAGCAATTTGCTCGATTCCTGGAGGTGTTCAAAAAGCTGCATATCAACATTCCATTCGCAGAAGCCTTAGAAGAAATGCCCAACTACGTCAACAGCAGAACTATCCACCACCTGAATTCCCGCAACAGAACAAAAGCCAGAAGTAGGCAAATGAACAAGGAATATCAGAAGTGCTGGCCCAGTTAAAAAAGTATGATGCTATCTTTCAGATCCAATCAGCTTCCATCAAAGCACTGGAGAATCAAATCGGACAACTGGCTAATGCTCAGAGTTACAGACCGCCAGGTAATCTTCCCAGCAACACAGAACCAAATCCAAGGAACCGAGGGAAGGAGCAATGTCAATCCATTACCTTAAAAAGTGGTACTGAGATCAAGAAAGATGTTGGAATCAAGGCAACAATTGAGGAAGTTCCAAAAGATGTAGTTCCACATATGGAGGAAAAGAAGCAAATGAAAAAGAAGCAAAGGAAAAAGAACATACCATTCCACCTCCACCTTTTCCTCAACGACTTCAGAAAAACAAACTGGACAAGCAGTTTGCTCGATTCCTGGAGGTGTACAAAAAGCTTCACATCAACATTCCATTTGCAGAAGCCTTGGAAGAAATGCCCAGCTATGTAAAATTCATGAAAGACATTCTTTCACGAAAACGAAGATTGGGAGACTACGAGACAGTAGCATTAACGGAAGAATGCATCGCCATCATTCAGAGAAAACTTCCCCCGAAGTTGAAAGATCCTGGCAGTTTCACTGTCCCATGCACCATTTGAGAACACTATATCGGTAAGGCTTTATGTGACTTAGGTGCAAGTGTTAATTTAATGCCTTTCTCTATTTACAGGAAACTGCAGATTGGAGAAGCAATGCCTACCTCAGTCTCGTTGCAACTTGTTGATCGAACACTAGCATTTCCAAGAGGTGTTGTTGAAGATGTGCTGGTCAAAGTTGACAAACTGATTCTCCCAGCAGATTTCATCATCCTTGACATGGAAGAAGACAAAGAAGTACCTATCATTCTTGGGAGACCATTCTTGGCTACAAGTAAAACTGTGATTGATGTGCAAAAAGGAGAACTGACCATGAAAGTACAGGACCAAGAAGTTACCTTTAATGTTTTCAAAGCCATGAAATTCCCGAGTGATGAAAAGGAAGAAGAATGCTTCAGATTTGATGTTGTTGACAGTATCGTTCAGGATACTGAACCAAATCCCACAGATACACTCGAAGCTTGCATCACCAACATGACTGACAGCGAGCTAGATGCTGAAATCTTGGAATGTATCAACTACCTTGACAAACCATTCCGATTAAAAGTGACACCACCAGTTGAAAGCTTGGAACTGCCAAAGAAAGATCGAATCAAGCCTTCGATTGAAGAACCACCACAATTAGAGCTGAAGTTACTTCCGAGTCATCTCAGGTATGCATTTCTTGGAAACTCTTCTGAATTACCTGCTATTATTTCTTCTTCACTAACATTGGAGCAGGAATAAAAGTTACTGAGAGTATTACGAGAGCACAAAAGTGTAATTGGTTGGACTATAGCAGACATTCGAGGCATTAGTCCATCATTTTGCATGCACAAGATTCTGATGAATGATGAGTACAAACCCACAGTGGAGCATCAACGGAGACTCAATCCAATCATGAAGGAAGTCGTAAAGAAATAAATAATCAAATGGTTGGATGCTGGCATCATTTACCCCATCTCAGACAGCAGTTGGGTAAGTCCTATGCAGTGTGTGCCGAAGAAATGAGGAATTATTATGGTTACCAATGAAAAGAACGAGCTGATTCCAACAAGAACGGTGACTGGATGAAGAGTATGCATGGACTACAGAAAGCTGAATAAAGCCACGAGGAAGGATCATTTTCCGCTACCATTCATTGACCAGATGTTAGACAGACTGGCAGGACATGAGTTCTATTGCTTTCTGGATGGATATTCAGGGTACAATCAGATTGCCATCGCACCAGAAGACCAGGAGAAAACTACATTTACATGTCCCTATGGTACTTTTGCTTTCCGCATGATGCCATTTGGATTATGTAATGCCCCCACCACTTTTCAGCGTTGCATGATGGCCATATTCTCAGACATGCTGGAGCAGAGTATGGAGGTTTTCATGGATGACTTTTCTGTGTTTGGAGATTCTTTTGACCATTGTTTGCAAAATTTGGAACAAGTGTTACAAAGGTGAGAAGATACAAACCTGGTACTCAACTGGGAGAAATGTCACTTCATGGTACATGAAGACATTGTTCTTGGACACCGGATCTCACAAAAGGGGATTGAGGTAGACAAAGCAAAGATAGAGACAATTGAAAAACTACCTCCACCAACATCAGTAAAAGGTATTCAAAGTTTTCTTAGACATGCAGGTTTTTACAGGAGATTTATCAAAGACTTTTCCAAAATTGCAAAACCTCTTTGCAATCTTATGGAGAAGGATGTGCCTTTCAACTTCACCAAAGAATGCCAGGAAGCTTTTGAGATCTTAAAACAGAAACTGGTTTCTGCCCCCATCATTGTAGCACCAGACTGGACCATTCCATTTGAAGTGATGTGCGATGCTAGTGATTTTGCTGTAGGTGCAGTTTTTTGATAACGCAAAGCAAAGATTTTCCACACCATTTATTATTCCAGCAGAACTCTGAATGAAGCTCAACTCAACTACACAACCACTGAAAAGGAGTTGCTTGCAGTTGTGTACGCTTTTGACAAATTCTGCTCCTATCTGCTGGGTCCCAAAGTGGTTGTCTACACAGATCATTCAGCAATCAAATACTTGATCACGAAGAAAGATGCCAAACCCAGATTGATCCGTTGGATACTTCTTCTATAAGAATTCGACGTAGAGATCAGAGACAGGAAAGGAACAGAAAACCAAGTGACAGATCATCTATCGAGGCTCGAGAATGGAGAAACAGCTGACAAAGATCTGTCAATCAAAGAAACTTTTCCAGATGAACAGCTATTTTCCATGAAACAACAGGAAGTCCCTTGGTATGCTGACTATGTAAACTATATTGTGTCAGGAAAATGGCCGTTGGAATGGACAACTCAGCAACAGAAGAAATTTTTCAAAGAAGTCAAGCATTATGTTTGGGATGAGCCGTACATGTTCAAATGATGTGCTGATCAACTACTGAGATGATGTGTTCCACACGAGGAGGTCAACAGTGTTTTGCAGCACTGTCATTCATCACCATATGGCGGACACTTCAGCGAAAACAAAAATGTAGCCAAAATCCTTCAATCAGGTTTGTTATGGCCTACTCTTTTTAAAGATGCTTATCTTTTTGCTTTTCAATGTGACATGTGCCAGAGAACGAGAAATATTTCCAGGAGAAATGAAGGACTGTTGCAAAACATTCTAGAAGTGGAAATATTCGATGTGTGGGGTATAGATTTCATGGGACCCTTTGTTCCATCATTCGGAAACCTGTACATCCTGGTTGATGTAGAATACATTTCCAAATGGGTTGAAGCAATTGTATTGCCATCCAATGATTCAAAAGTGGTGATCAAATTCATGAAAAATAACATTTTCACTTGGTTCGGAACACCTCGTGCAATCATCAGCGATGGTGGCTCACATTTCTGCAACAGATACTTAGATGCACTCATATCCAAATACGGAGTTACTCACAAGGTTGCCACAGCTTACCATCCACAGTTAAATGGACAGGTTGAGGTTTCAAACAAAGAAATCAA